>MVNT01000027.1:0-10251 GCA_002109505.1 Yamadazyma laniorum | reverse complement strand
ACACAACTACTGGTACAGATGGTAATCCTACTATCGTTGTGGAAACTCCTTTCTCCACAACTACCACTCCATGGACCGGTATTGTCACTTCTACTTATACTACCACTGGTACAGATGGTAATCCGACTGTCGTTGTGGAAATTCCTGAATATAGAACAACTATCCACAGTGTTGGATCTGTTGCTACAACTTTCACTGAAACTCCGTCTAACCCAAGTGATCCAATAACTGTTATTATCGAGACGCCTTCATTCTACTGGCTGAACTCTAGTACTCAGGCCACCACCCAATCAGTCACACCTCCTCCTCCTCCCAGTGAAGTAGTTATTACAATCCCATGGACAGTTACCTTCACTTCTACTTACACCACCACTGATACAGATGGTAACCCAACTGTCGTTGTTGAAACCCCAGAAAGCAGAACCGCTACTCCATGGACCAGTACCTTCACTTCTACTTACACCACCACATGTGAAGATGGAAACTCAACGGTTGTTGTAGAAACACCAACTTCCAACCGAATGCAATCCACTGTGGTGGTGGTAACATCCACTTATACACCTTCAAGATCTGATGGTTCACAAGCTATTCCGGTAGTGACTACATATACAACTTTTACAACTCTTTCACCCAAAGTCGTTTGCACAACTGGTTCTGCAAATGATGACTCAGCCTCAGGCGATTCAGGCTCTGGCGATTCAGGCTCACCAAATGGTGGTGTTTCCACACCAGAAATTTCAACTTATGAAGCCATGGGATCTAAGAACTCTTTAACAGTCTTAGCTGTATTATCTGGTCTTTTGTGGATCACCTTCTAAGTGTGTTCATTTCCTCGTGTATAATTTGTATATCCTATTGTCTATTTTTGTACGTGTTCTTTTTTGTTGTTCGGATGCTTCTTCAATTCTTTTGTCTCATCTGCTTATTTAGATACCATTGGTATCACCCAATTAAATTACTTTTGATATTCTTTGCTTTCTTCAATTATGTTTACTTCATGTTCACGTAGAAATCAAAAGGTTCTTATACAAAGGAGACAACTAATCATCACTTCAAAATTGAATAGCCGAGCAGTCGATACTTCTGAGCGGAGTTAATTGCGTAATCTCCGAATTGATGATTCTGCAGCTCATCTTACTAGGGGTGTTGCACTAACTGGGCTATGCAGTTAACTCCCTAGTCTGGTATATGGAGATTGAAAATTGAGAAGCCCCGATTAGCGCCAGAAGGTGACATTGGTAGAAAATTCGGTTACCTCAACAACAATTATCTACAAACTCATACTACTTACTTTCGGTCGATGGGGTTATGTGGTATACGTTTATATAATTAATCAGATTTCTGTGAATTGAAATTTAGGCATGTCGTTAAGGCCAGCATCGTAATAATCGTCGTTTGCAAAGACATCTGCTTTCTTAGTTGGCTGCAACTTTTTGTTCGTCCTGGGACTAGCCCTATTTGATAGCATCTCCAACGCTTCTGATTGGGATTCATTGCTTACAAAGATATCGTTAGGAGGTATGACTGAATCAAATTCATCTCCCGCATTAGTTGCAGACTCAAAAACTACATCTTCAGTGTAGTTGTACTCTGACTTTCGCGCCGACTATCTGTGACTCCGGAACAAATTTCGTAATTAATTGCAACTTAAACGGTTAAATTCGAGGTTCGTTCTATATATTCCAACTATTATAAAATTGAATTTCCCTACCAGTAAGTTGAATGCTTGTACTCTGATATTCACACAATGGATGCAGCTAGCTTTTGAGAATACTCTTCCTGGGGCTGCGTTACATGCAACTGGAGAAGAAGGTGTCGAAACTGAAGACTTTTTTGAGGCAATACTTAAAGACTAGTGGAACAAAGTCAATTCCCAGCAGTGAACGGGGCACAAGACTTGGGCAACTCTTCAGAGTAGTGCTCATAAGTAGCAATAATTCTCCCTCCCAAAAAGACTGGAAAATCGGTATACTAGAAGCCTGTCCACATACTAGCAGTGGTGGATACTCTTGCCAACTACGTATGCTCTTTAAATTCTTGTAACAGGTTGACTTGTTTCAAATATATGACAATGTTACAAATGATTCTAAAAGTTCTCCCAGTGCACAGAACGCTGCGTGCACCCTTAGAGATGCCTGTCCAATCTCAAAACCTGGCGACTCGGACATGCTCTACATCCACTATATGACCTTTCGAAGGGGTACTTTTTTCCATGATCAGATGCTGTCAAGTAGTCAAATAGCCAAGTAGGAAGAGAAGTAACTCTAGTGTTGGAATCGGACATATGGTGAAACGGAACCATAAAGGTCAGAAAAAGAGTGGCGCAATGAAACGAGGAAGCAAACAGAAAGTGAGGTTAATGTTAATAGTAAATAATCCAGAAAAGCAGGAATTGGGTAATGCGCAAGTATTGAGAGACAAGTAAGATTTGTGGAGGCATCATTCAAATCTGCTTCCGAATGTTTTTCTTCCTCATCTGATATGTTTTTATTCTCTTGTTTTATTCGTTCGGATCTTTCTCTATTTCACTGTTTCATTGCTTTGATTCAATTTTATGTTTTTATTTCTCTTTTTTCTCATTTCATCTCCTCTCGAGTCCTACTTTCCGTATTAACTTGGTCTTAACTAGCATTTATTTTCTGTGATTGCATATTTTAGTATGTCAGTTAATCTACACCATGAAATTTTAATACTTACTTGTTCGCCCTATCCGAGAAAAGCGGAAGGCTTTTATTCAGTTTCGTTGAGGTTTCCTTTGGGGTTGTAGAAATCTTAGTTCTGGAAGTGACAGTGGACCGGAAGTGTCTGCCTAGAAATTCGCTCTACCATAATTACCCTATGAACTAGTATTTCTTCTACTACTATTGATTAAAACAATCTACTACGGTTGTGGCATCTGAGCCCACCCTGACCCTTATGTCAGGAAATGCAAGCAAGAAAATGTTTGCCACTTTTGAAAAGTCTTCAATGGATATCTTTATTCTCCGCTAGCCTATTCCATGCCAGGTGATAGGGAATATATTTTGCCTTAAAATACTTTTCCTTAATGTAACTATTACGTCTTACTAAGGAAGTCGTCATAAAAATAAAAGTGGGGTTCCAACCGAGGCTTCCACGATTGTGGTACAGAAGGGTATTCTTTCTGTTCGTTTGCCATATAAAAGGTGAATACTATACGTGTTGAAAAGCTTAAATGGTAGAAGTCCAGCTAATAATCAGTGCACATACTGCATCTGAATTTGTAGCTCCGATTAAATGCGAATTTGAGGATCTACAAATTTAGTTTGCTTGTGCTGCACGCTCCTGATTGTCATTAAGGTGAAGCGTCTAACTAATGCACAAAGTGTTAATTAGATATAGGGTCCTATGTGAATGACATGTATCTTTATTCTTTGTGCACTGAGGTCTTCTCGAGGCGCCTGAAAAAAAGACAGATAGTGGAAGGTGTCCGATCGGTGGCCCTAAGTGGCGCAAGATCTAGTCCTTTGCCGAAATCCCAGTGTTCAGATGTAATCGCAATCCCTTAGGCCAGCACCAGTTCAGTTCAATTGGCGTGGTCTTTGTGCCCGGCTGCCGGCTTGAACCTTAATCCATGAGCTCTAATTTGTGAAAAGCAATATAATTCCTTAACATACTTCCATGAATACTTCTAGAGAATTTCAAGATATTAAAAGGTCCATCTCACTCCGTCCATCTAATTGAAGAAACGAAGACAATCAACTATGTATGTGTTGTAGGGATTGTGTTTTTAGTTCGACCTTTAAGTAACCTTTCTTCTCCCAGCTTGAAAAATGGAAATTTTACAAGCAAAGGACGGAAAGGAAATTAGAATTGAAAAATTTTTGAGGTACTCCACTAGATTGCGTGGTGAATTTTGAGAGCCCCGAAGATAGGAATCTCAGCAGTTTTGTGTATACTGGCTACAGTAGTGGTATAGTCTTGTAACACTTGAAGGTTAAAGATAGTCTGAATGGCCACAGCTAGAAATAGTTATACCATTTTTCTGTTTGTATTTCCGTTCGTGTATTGACATAAAATATAAAACCCAAAATCCACGGCATGTGGAAGAATTAAAACCGGACATGTGAGCTTGTTTATGTAAGTAACATAATGCCTTTTATGTGCAAATCAAAACTATCCCTCTCCAAAGAACAAAGATTTCTAAGTGATTTACTATGAGAGTCTGCTTGAATATTGAGGCAAGTTGGGTAATAATTAAGGGAGTTAATTGCCAGTTTTTTCAACATAAATGAGTTTCTAAAAGACTTTTTTAGTGGTTGAATCCGTCCCAGATTTAGTTTCTATTTTCTATCTATCAATATTTGGTCTATCTCCAAACCCAAATCATAAGGCTCGTGCTTGCCCCCAAAAAGGATGAATATCCTGAACTTCCGAGCACCTGTGTATGAAACGGGGAAGTTCCTTGCCGCCCCTAGAGTTTGAAAATGGACAAAGTCTCCGATACTATGTCCACTAGAGATGCGTGTATTTAAGGTTTAGTGCCTTGTGATACTTTCCGGGAAATTTTCAATTATACTGACTAAAAACAGAATGAAATGTAGAGTCATGCCTTGTTTCGAAACAGTTTCATTCTCGAAGTACAACTTAAACAAGACAATCGGTGGACCTTAAAAAGAAAGACTCAAACTGTAAAATTCGATGCCGGCATCTACTAATGGTGCATAAATAGATATATGCTTCCAAAAGACAAAAGTTAACATCATTTCATTTCTCAGCAAAACCAATTGGGAATAGTTCAAGTGATTAGTGATGGTGTTCAGTAAAACAAGGGACAGGAAATGTGAAACGGTTTGTGGACTTTTCAAAGAACTCTTGAATACGTTTTCTCTTTTATGGTCCAACTTTCCTGTATTCTAAAAGGATATATTAAAATTGAGAAAACCCTATTCTAGGCAGTGCTAAAAAAGAAAAGTAAAAAAAACATTACTCTTGGGGCTTTCTCAGCCAAATCTACTAATTGGTAAGTTCAAATACTAAGTGGACTAAACCTCGGCATATGCCATGGTCAGTTTATTATCCTACTTAAAGAAAAAGGTTCGGGTAACTGATTCGGTGGCCCGCTAAGTATCACTTACTACTGTTTCTCAGATGATTTTCATCCTGAATATGGCGACCTGTAAATATCTTTTAGAAGGAGAACCAGATTATGCACACAAAAGGGGTTGGACTGAGGAATTTTAACGAAGACTCTTCCAAGAAATATAAAAACATAATTCTTAATACTTTATTAATCAACTAAAAAAAAATGAAATGCACACGCACAACGAGTCACAACATTTTATCAGCAAGACCAAAAAGTAAACAATACCGAGGCGGTCAAGTGCTGAACCCAGAAAGCATGTACAACCAAATCAATAGAGTGACAAGAAATACGTTCGAGATCAAAACAACATAGTGGCTTTATTACTTCAATATTTGAATGTCCATCGTCAGTAAAACCATTGGACTATACATATATGATGAAGTTTACTTACTTCTATCCCAGTAATAGTAAAATCAAGGAAGTTTCTTAATTACCCACAGAGCATCTTTTTTCAGTATAGTGATTTATTTAAAAAATGGAAAATCTTCTATACTCGAATTTATATCCCCCATGCAGGTATTTTTTAAGTCCGCTCATTACGAAATCTTGAAGTTGTTTTAGGAGGCAATTTCAATGAATTGAATGTTGGCAAGTGCCAATCTCCACAATTTTCTTGGCTGTTGTATTGTTCCTAGAAAAAAAATTCAGTTGAACGCCTGTCTTGGAGATTACACAAAGTTTTGTCGATGCAAGAGCAGTTCGGGTTTGTGAAACATCCTATTTAGTAGTTTTTTTAGCTGTAATTGGGATTGTTCGTATTGACTGCAGAAACATGGAATTCCAGCTTAGTCTCATTTTTTTTTTTGACTACCATTTCACGCATTTAAAGTTGCTTCAAATGAAATTTGAGGCTTTAGAAAGTTACTGTTCGGGGATTTTATTTACAGGATCCAACCATTAATATAATTTTTGCTGAAAAATTAACTTGCATCTGAGTTCTTATTACCTCTTTTGTTGCTCTCATGTAAATATAATATCTTGGTGAGCTAATTTGAGACTAAAGTTTAACAGAAAAAGATTTTGGGTTTCAGTCATGTTCACTCCTGTACCAATTTGGGTACTCACAGCGAAAGGCAAGTTATTCTTGAACAAAGAGGGCTTCTTTTTTGGTGATTTGTTCTACAAATCGGCTCTTTCACAAAACCCGTTTGTCATCTAGCCTATTCCAATAGGATTCTGACCATTTTTGTAATACACTGGATACAAACCTAAGAATTTTTGTTCAAATTGGATAACATAGATAAATATAAAACTCTTTGAATATTACAAATTGCATCCAGCAAGAAAATGAAGCTGTTATATCCTCTATTACTTATCACCATTGTTAAATCAGTGTTTGCAATAGATGGATGTGATGTTCCTTCTGTTACCCCTGGACTTACTGTTGAGTATATTGATACTGCTTTTAACGAATCGTATATAGAAGGAAGAACTGGGTACGAGGAGCTTGTTGCTATAGACGCTGATCAGGCAGTATACACTTGGAGTGGTGTGACTGAACAGAATTTTAAAAACACTCCACCTGCTCAAACTACACCATTTACGGGTACACTTTACGGGAACCAGGTAAATATCAACTTTTTCAGTTTGAAGCTTTACGGGTACTTCCTCGCTCCTATCAGTGGTATCTACACTTTCGGTCTCAACGAAGTGGATGATCTATTTCTTTTAACACTTGGTGCAGGGAAAGCAATGGATTGCTGTGCTCCATCACCCATTATTGGGGATGTGAGTTTGGAAGATTATGAACAATTTCAAAAAACTTCAACACCGTATTCGGTTTCCCTTTCTGCCGGGGTGTACTATCCTGTCAAGATTTTGTATTACAACACGGGCTATATATCTGTTTTGGATATGTACGTCACTTATCCTGATGGTATTACACATACTTCTGATATAGACTGGTATAGTTTAGCTGGCATTGATTCATCCGCTTGTCCAGTACCTACAACCACAGCACCGTGGACCGGCTCGTTCACTTCGACATACACCACTACTGGTACAGACGGTGAACCAACAGTTATTATTGAAACTCCTATCTCCACAACTACTACTACCACCCCATGGACTGGCTCGTTCACTTCCACCTATACTACTACTGGTACAGATGGCGAGGCAACCGTTATTATTGAGACTCCTATCTCCACAACTACTACTACCACCCCATGGACTGGCTCGTTCACTTCCACCTATACTACTACTGGTACAGATGGCGAGGCAACCGTTATTATTGAGACTCCTATCTCCACAACTACTACTACCACCCCATGGACTGGCTCGTTCACTTCCACCTATACTACTACTGGTACAGATGGCGAGGCAACCGTTATTATTGAGACTCCTATCTCCACAACTACTACTCCATGGACTGGATCGTTCACTTCCACCTATACTACTACTGGTACAGACGGTGAACCAACAGTTATTATTGAGACTCCTATCTCCACAACTACTACTACCACCCCATGGACTGGATCGTTCACTTCCACCTATACTACTACTGGTACAGACGGTGAACCAACAGTTATTATTGAGACTCCTATCTCCACAACTACTACTCCATGGACTGGCTCGTTCACTTCCACCTATACTACTACTGGTACAGACGGTGAACCAACAGTTATTATTGAGACTCCTATCTCCACAACTACTACTACCACCCCATGGACTGGATCGTTCACTTCCACCTATACTACTACTGGTACAGACGGTGAACCAACAGTTATTATTGAGACTCCTATCTCCACAACTACTATTCATAGTCTTGGATCGACTGTCACAACCATCACAGGAACTCCTTCTAATCCCACAGATCCAGTTACTGTTATTATCGAGAGTACTACACACCGTTGGTTCAACTCAAGTACTCAAACTTCTTTTCAGAGCGTCACTCCAGTTCCAACCAATGATATCCCCACTGTCACAGAACCATGTACCGGCACATACACATCTACTTACACCATTACTGGCCCAGATGGTAAGCCAACTGTGGTAATTGAGACTCCGGTCCCCAAAGGCAAAAAAACTACAGTGGTGGTAACAACGACATATACTCCTCCAGGATCCCCTGGTTCCCCAGGCACCCCAGTAGTAACCACCTATACGACTATAACCATCCCCGCTGGACCTATTGAGGGGGGATCTCCAAAAGGTGGCTCGGGGTCTCCAGAAGGAATTCCTACCCCAAAGATATCTACATACGAGGGCATGGGTTCTAAAAACTCATTGACTTTCTTAGCTGTATTATCTGCATTCTTGTGGATCTCCTTTTAATTTCGCCTACCTGTGCGCAAGTACACGCACAATACTCAATTACCACTGTTTTGGAATTCCTTCGCTTCTACTTTTTATTCCTTCATTTTTCGACTATTTAGTTTCCACTTTTTGAATACTTCCAAATTATTTACACAACTGCGATCCGTGTATGAATACCTAAGTTGCGCTTTTTTATCTTCACCATATCGCACTTTAAAGACGCTCAGTGATTTATGGAAATCGGTATGCGCATTCCTGAGTTTGATTGTCTGGATCCGGAACCGATTGGATACTACACACTTTAGTCACTAATAATAGACGTCGCACTTTAAAAAACGCTAGCAACGTGAACGACAATTTTCTGTTACGTGCACGCCCTGCAACTGTCTCACCGTCTATGGAGGGCCAACCACCAACACAAACCTGTATAGAATCCAAGGCTTTGTGCTGGCCGAACCAATTTCAAAAATTGCAAAACTTGAAGAAGGGCATTGTCCGCTGTGAGATACAGGCTACGATCTGCCTTAGTATAGACATCAGGAATATACACATGAGGAGGTCTATGAAGAAGTCAGATGTAGACTGATTTCGTATCTCTTCGAAAGAAGTTTAACCAGCTTCGCACAGTAGAAAATTAAGCTGGGATCTTCCAATAAATAAAGGTCCGACAGGCATGCTTCTCAGCGTCAAACACGAGGAAGCAAAATGGCCTAAGATACAGAAAGTATTAACGCTCTAAACTTCATTTCATTCCACTTCATCCAGCAATGAAAGTCCGTTGTAGACTCTTTATTAGTAGGCAAAGCATACTAAAGAAATTTCTGCATAAACACATATAAGTACATTCATGCTATAATCTAGTGCAACTGAATAAAGTGGTCAGGTATTTGATAGGGGACTCGGGGATTGTGTAAAATAATCATGTAAGCATCAGGAATAGAGAGCAGCAATCTGCATCCAATCGTACGGTAAACTATTCAGATGCTACAATACCACCATTATGAGGTCTCCTTTTGGAGTGTACCAGAGCAGAGCTGATACTTTACTTTGCATGTGACAATGCATGAACTCAAAAATCACTTGAAAAGCATGCAGTGCTAATTTATCGTGCTTATTATGTACTATGGAGATTATGCTAACGACAGAGCTTTGTCGGCTTATGCAACTCGAAAAAGAAAGCCCCAATAAAGAAACGGTGGTGAAGTACCAAGCGACCAAGCTAGAAAGCTTATCAAGTAGTAGGGTTAGATAGTATATAAGAGGAGACTGGTCAAAGAAGAATTTACTTCTTCAACTGATCAGCAGAAAGATTAATTAGTACTGAAAATGACTAAAAAACAAAATTTGCGAGATTTATTTTTTCTATGTAATTCACTTTGTTAGGTGAGAGTAAAATTTGGTAGCAGTTAAAGGGGGAAGCAAGTAGGAAGAAAATCAGTCGTTGGATTAGGAACAAAATGTACTGAATATCGGTCTTATTATTTGCCTTTTTTTTCACTATTTTTTTCTTCAGTTTTTTGCCGTTCTCCTTTTAGGCAAATTTGTGTAGTCGTCGAATTCCTCTGGCAACTTATGTTTTCTAGTATCGTTCTCTAGATTTGATATTATGATATATTTGCTTCAGTTTGCTCAGTTGGGGAAAGTCTTCTTAGTTATTTGGACAGGCGGGGAATCGCTTTCAGGTAATTGATGTTCTCTGCTATGCTATTTCAATGTCTTTCAAAAAGTTCATATGTTTATCACTGCATTCTACGTTTTGAAAATCATAGTAGATGTATAGGAAGCATCTTTGGTTGTATAATATCTATTTTTTAATAAAGTGTCTTAACCATCTTTTAGGGTGGGTGTATGGGTCCAAACTTGGGTGGGTGTATGGGTCCAAACTTGACTGC
>MVNT01000026.1:0-18725 GCA_002109505.1 Yamadazyma laniorum | reverse complement strand
GGCATTCATCTTCTTGACTTCATAAATTGACTTAATTCTTAAACTTTTGTTTCTTGGTAAGAAATGATTCTTTTCAAACTTCTTGACTTTTGGCTTGGAGTTACCTGACTTTTTGGGGGAGAAAGTTCTTTTGATGGCTGACAAGACCATCTGGAACTTGGAGGTTGACTTTGACTTTGGGGAGGTGTTGAATTGGATATCAATCTTGATATCGGCATCAAAAGCTGTTGCGGGTTCAGGACCCATTGCTGGGGCCTGAACTCTGGAGCTTTTGGGCTTCCAGTGCATCAGCGAGATCGTTGGGGAACTATCTATGTAATTCCGGGTTCTTTCAGTGTTTTTTCTTAAAGCCTGTAAACTATTAAGAACGAACTTCGAAAGAAAAGTGTGGGAAGAAGGGAAATATTTTGCGGTTCGTGGAACAAATAGGTATACTTTTTTCGCAGCCAAAACTTGGCCAAAACATTAGACTAAACCATAGTCTAACTTCCAAACTTAAGTGTACTTCTGATTAGCTTTTGTGTATGTGAGCGTAGTCCTAGAGAATTCCATGGTCTCCTTTATTTACTGTACCTATCTTGGCTAAGGCCAACTCTGAGTTGTAGGTATACTTTTCAAAGAGACTGCGTTTTCATTTCGTATAAGAAACACCATAACAGGAAAGATTATGGAATATTCAAACGCAGTACATGAATTCAATGACCAGAGACAGAAAGAATATAAGATATCGCAGTTGAACTGTTAGTTCGGGATGTTTGAATCCAGATATAATATTTCCATCTGAAAAAGTGAAAAGCCATGAAATTATGCGGAGTATGATCAAGCTATTCTTTGCAACCAATAGAAGTCAAAAACTCTGCTTACAGGGTGGATGAGATACCCAAAACAGTTTCTTTTGGTTGATTCATCAACTGAAAAACTGAAGCGTGGCTAACCTTTCAGTCTTAGAACCAAAGTTCGGACCTTGTGATCAATGCACAATTCGGCAGGACAGAATGAGAAAGCTTACGACATTCAGGACTTTTTTCCCTTAGTTCAAGATGATGGTGCTACGTATAGGCTAAGTTGAAAAATGACCACACCCGCTACCAACTCGCCACCCGGCTTGGCACAGAATCGTCTGTGCGAGATGGAAGAAGAACATGAGAGCGACGCCGGAAACACCCAGAGGTGCACCAGATATCAAAGGTGAAGAAAAGAAAGAGTTGAGCACGGGAGTGCCCCACACTATAGACTTGAGTTTTAGGAATATGGGCACCAGGAGTCGGTTGCGAACACCACCCCGACACACTACGGTCGACAGGGTAATCGAGTACCAGACGAGGGAGGGGCCTTACAGGCCCGGTCAACAAGCCAATGAAGACAGTCGATAGCACAACCAACATTCACCGTTAGTAGGAGCCGGAACCGTAAAACACCAATGCACGCCCTCTGATCAAACAAGAAAAAGAAATTATACCTGAGTACTCCATAATCAATAGCAATAAAGAGCAAGGCTAGAATGCTGTACAAATCAAAGAAGGACATCATCATATAGTGCTTGGGCATCATCCAATACATTCTCTACGGCCACTAGCATAAACTCTACATTCACTTCATCAGTTAGTCACTGCAACCCCACATCTGTAAGAATCACACATCTGCAGTGACGAACCACATCTGTATTGACGAACCACATCATCTGAGACATGCACCACAGAGCCCCATCTACACCAATATACTACACCGTATACACCACCACAGGGCCCTATTTACACCGTATACACCCTAACAGCCCCTTCAGCCGCTCCAGTGCACCTGTAGCAGCCACGCCTAACGTGCGACTCTTCTAGAAATTTACGTCGATGGCTCCCTGATTGTTGCCTTGTACGTTTTGGGCACGCCCGTCAGAATTAGTAATCACTAATAATTGTCATTTAAAAAAGATTATTTTCCCGACCTTTCAAGATAAAGTTTCCATTTTTTGTACCGATACCACATGACGTCAGAAGCAAAGGCATTAAAGGAACCCAAGAGAAGTTTCGTAGAACTCGATCAGAGCTTAGGGGACGTGCTGCTTGACGCCTCCAAGAGGCTGACAAAGCCAGGGAGGAAACCCATAGATAGTGAGCCCAAATCGAAGAGAACTGCTCAGAACAGAGCCGCTCAAAGAGCTTACAGAGAGCGTAAGGAGAGAAAGATGAAGGACTTGGAGGATAAGGTCAAGTCTCTAGAGGACGAGAACGTGAAGATCAACACCGAGTCGGACTACTTGAGGGCTCAAATTGACATGTTGAAGACCGAGTTGACCAAAGTAAAGGGGCCCGACTTCGAGCTAGATTTACCGATGACGGTCGGCAAGTTATCGAAGCCTCACGAGTACAGCAGCTCCACCTTGAATTCCAAGTCTTCCTCCGATTTTTCCGACTCAAGGTCCGTAGACAGCTCCGTCACCGATTCCAGTCCCAACACCGACATTTCGGACAGCGTGTTAAGAAGCGAATTCCCGTGGTCAAAAAACAACTTGCAGTTGAGCAGCCAAAACCAAAGCCCTGCTGATTCCTTCAATAAGCTCGGTTACAACAACGTACCTGATTTGGCATCAGGATCCAAGTCTTCCAACTCCACATCTCCTTTGAACGATAATATATTGTTCGAAGGAAGTGAGAGGTTTGAAGAAAATTCAGATCCATTCTGCAAGAGTTTGAACGAAGCTTGTGGTACTAAGGATTGCCCTGTGCCCAAGTATAAGCAAAATCAGACCCAGCTGGGTCAAGTGCAATCAAAATCAAAAACGACCCCCTACGATCCTCCAAGTCTACTGTCTGATGTTTTCGGCAAAAAGGACAGTCTATCTGGTAACTCCCCATTCAGTTTTTTCAACACTGACCAACAATTCACCGACAATTTTAATTTTAACTTTACTCCTAAGAACGACGATAACGACCCACTTTCTTTCTTGAATGACAATAACTTTGATTTGAATTTGGCATTCGATGAAAGAACATCCGAACCCAAAGTATCTCCTATAGACAACTTGGTGACGGAAGAGTCCTTATATGATCCTTTAAGAGACCAAAGTAACAGCAACTTCAACTTCAACGAATTCCTCAATTCCAATAGCTCCAGCAGTTCTGATAGCCAAAGAGCTGCTCTGCAGGTTGATGACAAAGAGGATCAAGAGGTTGTTCCAGCTCCAGAGAAAACATTCAAGTGTTCCGAAATTTGGGACAGAATCACTTCCCATCCACGTTACACCGAAATCGACATCGATGGGTTGTGCAGTGAGTTGAAATCAAAGGCTAGATGTAGTGAAAGAGGTGTGGTAGTAAACGCCAGTGACGTTAATGCATTATTGGTGCAATCTGCCACCAAGAGATGATTATGCAGACTCATTTTCAAGTGCTCTTCATCTTGTAACCTCGAAGTAATCTGGGATTCTTTAGTATTGTAAATATAGGTTAATGGGATTTTCTTTTGATGTATGTGTGATATTGCTCTCTCTTCTGAAGCAACTTAGAAAACTTTATTCGCACTCTGTAAATTTGCTGCTTCAAGAGACACATGGTGAAGAGGTTATTGATCAAAGCTTCAAATAGCTACTCCGATGGCTTTGAGGTTGTTCCAATCAACACCCTTATACCAATTCGAATCACATCGGAAATTGGGGAGTTCGAATTGATCATTAACATCAAAAATTTTGATGGTGCCAAACCTCATCTAGCAAACAGCTTATACAATCTTGGTGATCAGAAGTTCCTCGACAAAACTCCCATAGACCCCGAGAAGTTTCACAACCATGATGTAGACACATCCGATAATCCCAATTTGACGTTTGAAGTGAACTTCAGGCCCAAATTTCCCATAAAAGGGAACGACTTTTCGTTTGGTAATGATTTTACTACTCCGATTAAGGACTACGTGCCCACCAGTTTACTTTCTGCTGGCTTGAAATTCTTCAACTGGTTCATCAATGGCACCGTGAAAGGTGATGTGTACTGCGACAAGCCATTTTTATATGGCCCCATCTTGAACAGTTGCACTTATATGGCAATCGACGAGGAGATTCCTTCCAAACAATCGGTCAAAGACACAAGCAACAAAAAATATCCAGAAAATTTGAACAAGAACGTCGACAATATCTTGAAAATTCCAGACCTCTCCCTCGAGCGGAAACGATTCTTCAACAAGTTGTCAAATTGTGAAAATTTTGTGTTCGTGGAGTCTTCCTCGTATAAGCTCAAATTCGACACCAACTTTATTAAGATGGCCGACTCCAAATACTCCGTGAGCTTGCCTACGTACAACAGCAACACCTTCGATATCAACGTCCTGAAATACGCTAACGATAAGTTGAACAACTTCAACTGGATCATCAAGCTTGGAGGTTACGAAGGCGTTGGCTACGGTAAGGTGGGATTGGTGGTCAACTTCTCACTTATGGATGAAGACTAAATATTACTAGATTATATATATGACGATATGCCCAACCGCGTAGTCCGGTTGAATTTGTTACCAGACTATACATATGACGACCCACCGACCCACGTATGGGCACTACCGGCCCACTTGGATTCCCCGTGTGGCTGTTGCAGCTGTTCATACCTCTGAATGGGCATCGCACGCTCCATCAAACACCACTTCGCATTTTTCCTCCAATCATTTGGCAAACAAATAACGAACACCAGCTAAGCATGTCCACATCCCTTGCTCGTACTATCAAGAACATATACAAATCTGGTATCAAGAGAGCAGCCTGGCAAATAGCGTTTCTCAATGATACCAAGCCCGGTGGAACCCTCGTGGGAACCGACGATTTCGGCAACAAATACTACGAGACCACTGAAGAAACTGAGATCCACATGAGAACCAGATGGGTGGAGTACAATGCCAACTTCTTCAGCATCGATATCTCCAAGGCTGAGCCTGGATGGCACTACTGGTTGGGTTACGGTACCAACACCCCTCCGAACAAATTGCCTGAAGACTTAAAGGCCCAAAGAGCCTACCCCGTACCTGACCAACACAAGCCCAATTTGACTGGCACCCGTGGTGCTTATGTTCCTTACAATACTGCCAAGCCAAAGCACGAAGCATGGAAGCCTGTGGTGAGTGAACGAGTCTAGATAGAGATGTTGATGAGATAGTCGCTAGTTGGACACTTGGAGAGCATTGAGACGAATATTCATATAGGGGGCCAATGACCCCATGAAAGTGCCTGCATAGGAAATACACACAAAGCAAGAAGCCCGTAGAGTTTGTAGCACCTTTGCTCCAGGATCTGACAGCCATAAGCTGTTATCGAGCTGATTGTTACCAATTGAAAAATCGCATGGATGAAAAATCAAAAACTTTTCATCGCATCAACCATGAGCCAATCTGATAAGATACCTGGCTTGGCCAGTGATGCTGTTCTCAAGCAAAGTGTACCTGTTCCCGAGTCATTCGTGGAAGTCAAGGGAATCGACTACTCGAAAGACTCGGCCTACAACATGAGGGCCACCGACTTAATTGCGTCTATGAAGACGATGGGATTCCAAGGCTCTTCAGTAGGAGATGCCTGTGATATCATCAACAAAATGAGAAGCTGGAGAGGTAAACATAAAAGCGAGTTGGAGGAGCACGATATAAAAGGAGAGTTTGACGACGAAGGATACCAAAAGTCAACCATTTTCTTGGGTTACACCTCAAACTTGATTAGCAGTGGGTTGAGAGATACCTTAAGATTCTTGGTGCAACACAAAATGGTGAGTGCTATTGTTTCCACAGCCGGAGGGATCGAGGAAGACATAATCAAGTGTTTGGCTCCTACATACATGGGCGAATTTAGTCTTCCAGGTAAAGGTTTGAGAGATCAAGGTATGAACAGAATTGGAAATTTGCTTGTTCCCAACGACAACTATTGTAAGTTTGAAGAATGGATGGTTCCTATCTTGGACAAGATGTTGGAAGAGCAACAAGAAGAGTTGGAGAAGAATGGTTCAGATGGTCTTGATAATACTGCCGGTGTTTGGACTCCTTCTACGTTCATTGATCGTTTAGGTAAGGAAATCAACGACGAAACCTCTGTTCTTTATTGGGCTCACAAAAACCAGATCCCAGTCTTTTGTCCAGCCTTGACTGACGGCTCAATTGGTGATATGCTCTTTTTCCACACTTTCAAGGCGTCTCCTAGACAGTTAAGATTGGATATTGTGGCCGACATAAGAAGAATCAACTCTATGTCCATGGAAGCCAACCAAGCCGGTATGATTATTTTGGGAGGTGGCTTAATCAAGCACCATATTTGTAACGCTTGTCTCATGAGAAACGGGGCTGACTTTGCTGTCTACATTAACACCGGACAGGAGTTCGATGGTTCCGATGCTGGAGCTCGCCCAGACGAGGCAATATCGTGGGGGAAAATCAAGGCCGATGCCAAACAGGTCAAGGTGTATGCCGACGTCACAGTTGTATTCCCATTGATTGTGGCTGCTACGTTCGCTGCTCAAAGACCTTAGGTTCGCCAGCTCGTATAAAGTTAAATATAGACTCGTGTGTGTAAAATAGCAAATAGAGTGAGAAATGTAGAGATTACGGGGTAGAAGAGATGATGAGATGGTGTTCCAGGGTTGAGATGAACAGAGTAGAGGCAGGCATGGCTGTTGCAATGAAGGCCAGAGTGTGTAAAGATAAGTTTGGGGAAGGATTTGGGTGCAAAATGCGGGTGGATGGATAAACTGGCTAAGCATCTGAAGTGAACATTCACCTTAATGGTTCTTCAATTAGAAGATTGGTCAATGGAAACTCTCGTTACCTACAGCCTCTTTTTACATTCTTAAATACTGGTGAAATTGTGCTCCTGTGCCGATAGTCAAAAAGGTTTCAAGGCCTTGTGACAAAAGTTCGAATCAGATTGGCGTGTAAGGGCGAGAAGGATTGGCAATGAGAAAATGGCCAAACTGGTAAAGAACTCGTGAAGTAAGACCCTTAATTTTATAAAGTTGGGTACTCTTCTATAAATATGCACTGGGGTGGTAAAAATTACAATTTTATACAAGTTTTGTTAGTCAACTTTCCGTCTGTATTGTTACATAGCATATCAAATTAAGCTTCTCCTTAGACTCGTCGAGTGAATCGCACCTTTGCGTGAATTTGTACCACGAAATGCCGCCGTGCTCGTGGTAAATATTTCGAGAACCGAAATGCTTCTCTGCTGTGAGGAATCCTTCCCGGAATGTGTGCAACTTTGGAGAGGTTTAGTAGCGAATATATTGCTAGTAAATTTATATGGTGCCGTGAAAGTACCCACACAATGACCTACAGACACAGAGAGGGTGGGCCATGACTTGAGCAGCTTTCAGTTGGGAGTCGTGCCGTTGCTGGTCTTATCGCGCAGAAGCCACACCTCGAGATGGAACTGGAGAAATGGCCGTACAAAAGCCAGCCAAGTTCGCATTGTCATTCAATTCACCTAAACCTACTCAAAAGCTTACAATTGACATTCGCTAATGACAGAATTCAACGCAATGGTCCGTGCCTTGAAGGACACCCTCGATAAGTTGGAGCTGCAAAATGGCACCAACTCTGAGGTCCAATCTGCATCTCGTTCCCAATTCCGCTCTCAACCTGGTACCTTATCGCAAGTACCAAAGGACTACTCCACCGATAAGTCTCTGGATTTTGATGCAATTTCCCAAGAGTACATCGACTTCACCTACTCCAACCCTACTATCTACCACGTGGTATCCCACTTTTCCAGCAAATTGGCCGACAATGGTTTCTCTTATATCTCGGAAAAGAAGCCATGGACCGACTTGAAGCCAGGTAAATACTTTACCACCAGGAATGGCTCTTCTCTCATTGCTTTTGTGGTTGGTCCAAAATGGACAGCAGAAAGAGGTGTTGGTGTCATTGGGTCGCACATTGACGCTTTGACTGTGGCACTCAAGCCCAACTCCACTAAGCTGAAGGTTGATGGCTATGAATTATTGGGAGTAGCCAACTACGCTGGCACTTTGAGTGACAGTTGGTGGGACCGTGACTTGGGTATTGGTGGACGTTTGTTGGTCAAGCAAAACGGAAAGCTCACCACCAAGTTGGTCGATTCTTCACCTCACCCAATTGCTCACATTCCAACCTTGGCTCCTCACTTTGGTAGCCCTGCCGTTGGCCCTTTCAACAAGGAAACACAGGCTGTTCCTGTTGTAGGATATCTGACTGAAGAAGATGCACCAGCCACTGATGAGGAAAAATCTGCCCCATTATACGGAAAGCACTCTTTGAATGTCTTACGGTACGTTGCTAAACTTGGGGGTGTCAAAGTTAGTGACATTTATCAAACTGACTTGCAATTATATGACGTACAAAAGGGTTCTTTTGGAGGCTTGAACAAGGAATTCATTTATTCTCCTCGTATAGATGACAGAATTTGTTCTTATGCTGCAATTGAGTCGTTGATCGACGCTTCTAATGGTGACAAGCTTGTGGACGATGGCTTTTCTCTTGTTGGGTTATTCGACCATGAGGAAATAGGATCTGCTACAAGAACTGGTATCAAAGGAGGGTTGGTTGAGCAGACCGTGTCTCGTGTCTTGGCAGCCGACTACTTCTCTTCATCTGCTCCAGTCGAAGAGACAGTGAGATTGGCCTACGCTAACTCGATTATTCTTTCCGCTGATGTCAACCATTTGTTGAATCCAAACTTTGCTAGTGTCTACTTAGAACACCACAAGCCACTCCCTAACACAGGTGTAGCGTTGGCCTTAGACCCCAATGGTCACATGGCCACCGACTCTACTGGGGTTGCCTTAGCCGAGGAATTGGCTCGTATCAATGGCGATAAGTTACAATACTTTCAGATTAGAAATGATTCCAGATCAGGTGGAACTATCGGCCCTTCTATCTCGTTACAAACCGGTGCTCGTACTATTGACTTGGGTATTCCTCAGTTGTCGATGCATTCCATCAGAGCTGCCACTGGTTCCCGTGACTTGGGATTGGGAGTCAAGTTCTTCGTTGGTTTCTTTGCCAACTGGAGAAGTGTCTACGATACTTACCTGGACTTGTAGATCGTTATCGGAAACAAACCGATATCGTAGGTGCATTAGCACTAAAATACATAAAATGTCTCTTTCAAAATATACAGTTTGCTTTTGAGTCTATTCCGTCCCAAGTTTCCTACCAGAAGTCTCAGGACAGGCAAGTCTAATAAATCCTACCTGGTACCAACTGCAGCAACAGCCACGGCCCTGCCCATATATTTGCAGCTTCCTATGCAATCTTAGATGTTGAATGTCAACCACGGCTCTCACACGACGTCGCATTTTTTTGATGATGGAGACTAAACACTTCATTCAATAACCTGGAAACATTGACGTCAATTGAAACAGTGCCAATTGCTGCCTCGACATAAGATTGATAGTTTATATACAATGGGTATGTTCAAAGGAAACGGGGGCAACGATGCTTCCCTTAAAATTCCCGTGTTGGCTGCTCTTTTCTTGAGCCTTACGCGGACGATTTGTGGAGACATATATCCTCGTTCCACTGTCGGCAATCGATTATATTTTACTAACAACCTTTAGTGCCTCCGAAGAAAATGTCCTTACAGGAGTTTATCACCGATGAGTGTACGTTCAGGCTTCTCGACCGAAGCAATTGAGTTTTTGTTGCTTGTGATAGCATTCAATACTAACTTCTTTTAGCACTTGGTGGTTCATGGGCTGATGATGATATTGATGTAGCATCGATATCTGTTCCCACGTACAGACGCCATGTTGATGTTGGAAGACACATAGATACCAGCTACCGTGGTGGCGGCGGCGGTGGTGGCATGGGCCTGGATCATGGTCCTCCCTACATCGTGAAACTTTTAAACCTCCCATTGTCAGTCGATGATGGGTTCGTCCAAGATCTTTTCAGCAGTCGGTACACTAGCTACAACAAATTCAAGATTGTGATTGATCCTTCTACCAATGTGTTGGAAACCTTTGTCGTTCGTAAAGTGGCATTTGTGGAGTTGAATAACTACCAGGATATGTCAAAAGTTTTAAAATGGCAAGATTTGTACTACAAGGCTAGTAAGCGAGTTATAGTTGAGTTGGCAAACTTTATGGACTTTCAAGACTGTATGTCTTTCAATGAGAAGCACGCTTCAGAGCTTCAGCAGATTGAGGATGATCTTTTATCTGGCAAATTGCGACCCAATGAACATGGTGGTCCCAACCAACGAGCTCACGGTGGGTACGACAGACCAGGAGGTAGTAATGATAGAATAAACAACGAGAGAACTTTTGGCTCGTCTCTACACAAGACACCTATCTTAGGGCAAAGCCAGACCTCCTCGTTTGGTCCCGCATTAAGCAAACCTCCTCGTCCCAAGCCCAACCCCTTTGGTGCCGCAAAACCTGTGGATGTTGTGGCCCGCCAGCATGAAATCGAAAAGAAGTTAATAACCATAAACCACACTACTATAAAAACCATCAGGCCCGAAGATGATAAGAATCCTCTTCCCTTTGTTTCCCCCAAGAGTTCACCAGAGCAGGCTAAGTCTGTTGTATCAACAAACAAACTCCCGAGCCCTGATATTCAAGAAAACAAGGAAACACCAAAGTACCGTCCAGCTCCCATGGCTCAATTGCAGACTAACGGTTTGAGTTTGGCTGAGCTATTGAGTAGCAACCCACAAAAGGATCTGGATTCGAGACGTAAACAACCCAAACAGCCCGTGCTTAAACCTGTAATTTTGAAGAAGAAACAACCTTCGACCCCCGTGCCAAGAGAAGAACTGCCTGCCGAACAACCGAGCGTAGAGAACCCCCACACTGAGGTTCCACTGGAGACAGATGCTTTAACCGAAGAGGTTAATAAAACTTCACTTGAAGAGGTTGAAGTGCAGCAACCCAATAAGGAGCAGCCCAAGAAAGAGGTGGATAGGGAAGACAGAGCTAAAAGTCAAGACCAAAAAGTTACCAGTAGAAGTCACCAAAAAAGTATTCCTAAGGTTACATCTGAGCATCGTCGTTCAAATTCTCACACCAGAGGACAGGCAAATCCTCGTGGTAGGGGCTTCAATGGACAACTGCGGTACCAGGAAGAACGACCCAAACATCATGAGAAGAGCCAGCGAGGTCAGGCTGCCATAAGGTCACACACTGTGGAAAATGTTGACGAAAAAGGGTTAGTGTCTCATGCTAGCACAGATTCTGGTAGTCATAGTGAAACATCTAAGTTTGATGGTCGGCCTGTTTCAAGTGATGATAAAATTGCTCGTGCTATCGAACAGAGCTCTCAGGATAGAATCAAGTTCTTAAAGAACAAGACTAGCACACCCAAACCCAAAGTAAGTGGGAGAAAGGAGAGGCGTCAAGGGCGCTCGAGTGACGAGAGACTCGGTAAAGTCAGAAGCTATAACTCCGGAGACGGAGAGCAACCAACTTCAACATCTGGTAATCAAAATGAAGATATAACAAGCTCAAGCCCATCTAAAGGCGAGCCAAACGGTGATACCGTTCTTGCAGGAGACGCCAAAGAGGTGCAGAGCACCAAGCCAAAGAATCTTGCAAAGAGGAAACCCAGAAAGTTTTCTAAGAATTCCCCAAGAACTCCTTCGAAAGATGAACCTAGTGGTGTTTTTGAAAGTAGAGTAAATGAAGAGAAGGCAGAACCGAAGGTGAATGACGAAACGGCAAAGCAAGATGTTTGGGCTAAGACAGAGGATGCCGTGGAAAGCAATAGAAATGAGGACCACACCATGGGGACTGATTCACATCGTGGAAGGGGAAGAGGAGGACGTGGAAGAGCTAGAGGAAGAGGAAGATATAGAGGACGGGGAAATTTCAATCTCCATTATGTGAGAAAGCATGACGAAGCCGAACAAAAGCTAGAGAAACTGGTGGATTAAAATATAACTTCTATAGTTAATGTAAGATAGATCATCCTAAGTGAAGTTGATTATTTTATTGAAAACCCGTATTGATTAATACTATTATATGAACTAAAATTGTTGTGTCTTTGATTGATTGAAAGAATAGGAAGGATAATACTTAGTATCCCCATCATAATAAACCACTGTCCTTTAAAGAATTCTCCAAAATTGTCTCCTTTACGGCAGCAAATACCAACTCGATATTAGAGGTATCAGTGGCTTGAGTTACATGAGGATAAATGTTGAGACCCGAACGACTAACTTGAGTAAATCTCCACAAGATATACTTGGCGGCTTTGTTGATATTATTTCCACCACTGTAATCTGGGAAATAGTTTTCCAAAGGTGAATAAGGTAACTTTTCTGCAAAAACATCAATCTTGTTCAAGAATAATACAATGGATGTACGAGCAAACCATCGAGAGTTCACCACGCTATCAAACAAAGCTAGAGATTCCTCCAAACGGTTCTGGCTATTTTCTTCCAATAACACCTGGTCGTATTCAGATAATGCCACACAAAAGATAATCAAAGTAACATTGTCGAAACAATGGATCCACTTTTTACGTTCAGATCTTTGTCCCCCTACGTCAAACATATGAATGGGCAACCCTGGTCCCATCAGGAACCGGAAATCGTAAATACCTGAAGTCTTCTTTCTGGTTCTCAATATGTCGCTGGTAGTAGGAGTGTAGTTGCTTTTGCTGAGACGCATGATGTCGGATAAAAAGTAGTCTGAGGAGTCAATCAAGTAGAAGTCAGCTTGGTGATACTTTATGAACTCTTTCACTTTAGGATTGGAATAAGCTTTGTTGATTTTGGATGCAATTTGTTGGTCGAATGGATCTTTGGAGTTGATATTTACTTCATAATCAAGGATCTCATTCAAGTCGTCATACGACAATAATGAGTCGTCGTTCTTTTCTTCGGGGTCGTTTTTTTGGATCAAAGTTGGTTCCAAATCGATTATGGCGTTGATGATCAGTTTGATACAATCCATGACATTTTTATACACAAAAGGTTTATACTCCAAGAGTTCCTCTTTGGAATAACCATTTTGATGCAATATCTTCATTTGCTTGACAATTGTAGACTTTCCACTTTCCCCAGATCCCAACAATAATACCTTGACTTCTTTATTTAACAGTTGGGCCGATTGAGCAGTATTAGGAGGGGCCCCGAAACCGGTCAATTCGCCGCTACTTAGATGATTCTTTTCATTGTAACGAGTAGAATCATCGTTACTGGAGTCACTTGAATTGTTATGGTCTTTGATAACAGCAGGCGTGCCCGTGATTACCTCTGTCTGTTGGGCCCTGGAACTATTGATGTTGGCATGACTAGAGCCTGAGGGATTTTGATTCAGGTTTTTGGTAGTAGATTGAGCACCGGAACCGGCTGGTGCATCAGATGACGATGAAAAACACGATCCCATGTTTTCACACTGGATCTAAGACTACAAACAAAACTGGAAACTGGGTTGAAAATACGCTTCCAAATTTATCGAATGTGAAACGGGAGGTCAGGTGGGTTTTATATTTTCCTTGAAAAATTTGACCTTTATATTTTTTCTCACTGGCCAGAAAAAAACCTGCGGGTGGGGTGGACACATTTGCCCTGTTTTCTTTTTCAGCCTTCCATGCATATCCAGGCAACCACAGCCAAGAGGTTGAGTAAGGTTTGGCCGATTCATTAGGATTGTCCGCCAAGTAAACAGTATCCATATCCTATAGTAATTAAGTGCGCTAAAGACGAATCGAGTTGGTGTTGTGTGCACAGGAGCAAGGCATTGTTGACTAACGCAGACCATATCGAAAAATGTAGCTCTTTGTTGTCAATTGTTACAATTGCCATATCGCTCATTCGTGAATTTTGCAGCAACCGATGCAAGCGAATGGCAAAAACTATTTTAGCGGTTTTGTCGGAGGAGCCAATGGCAGTCTTGTCAATGGTCTTAAACTGCTTTCGAGGGCCTACACAGACAAGAAAAAAAAATGCTAGAAACTAGCGCCGCCCGGTTTCGATCCGGGGACATCAGGGTTATGAGCCCTGCGCGCTTCCACTGCGCCACGGCGCTCTATTTCATCTGTAATTTGCTGTTGTTTCATTGAGAGTTTTGTTTAGAGGTATGCTGAGTGCTAATTATATAAGTGAAAAACCTTCATTTGCTGCTGAAGCGGTGGCCATCCACAGTAGTTGGTGGGTGCGTTGAAGCGGCTTACAAAAGACATAGTTTAAGTGGCCACAGAATGATGGACTTGGTCCTATTACTCATCTAGAGATTAAGCTTTTGTGGAGTGAAACCATACTTGTACGTTTTTCTTCGCTCCCAACCCCGCCTGTTTCAGCCTGCTGATGACCTCTAAAAGAGGCTTTCTTCCCCAGTAGGAAGATTGTCTCCCAACCTCCAGTCCTAGAAGGGTGTTACGTTTCGGTGTACATTTATAGCAGATAATTAATCCACTTCCAATGGCACAGGAGTGAGGCGACGTGCTTATGCTGTAAAGAATATTAATAGACATTCAAAACCAACCGTCGATCCCAGTACAGAAAACAGCCAGGCCCAATTACTTATTTTGGTAGCAAAGTGTATTTTTTTTTACTAATAACTCAGTCATCGGAATACTTGAAATTAGTCCGATGATTAAAGCGTATACCACCTCTTACTGATGAACACAACTTTGTAAGCAGCACCTCCGAATCCGGATTCCAGCATATCTGTGCATACAAGCCTGAATATTTGCTTATGAATTGTTCGGTCGGTATAAATTTATCGAAGTCCCCATCATCATCTTCCTCATCGCGTTCTTGAACTGGTCTTCTACTAATAAATTTATTCACTAAAATGTCAAATAGTCTGACTATTGAGAGCACAGATATTCCAGTGAAACATGAACCAAACGAATTGCACTTCCCAGAACCTAGTCCATCACCCGAAGAGATTGGGGTCTTCAGAGAGATTGTATTCGTAGCTCTTATCGTGGGAACTCAATTCCTTACGCAAGCAACATTAGGGCAGACTGTGGTATCAGCATCCACCATTGCTAAAGACTTCGGTGTGGAAGACAGTCCAGGTGAACAGTCATGGTTTACAGCAGCATTTTCATTGAGTGTGGGTACATTCATTTTGATTGCCGGAAGGTTGGGGGATATGTTCGGATACAAAAAGATTTTCATTATGGCTTACTGCTTGTTGGCCTTGACGAGTTTGATCGGAGGATTCACTTACTATTCACATTCTGCCATATTCTTTGATGTCATGCGGAGTCTTCAAGGCTTAAGCTTTTCTTTTGCATTTCCTAACGCTGTTGCTATCTTAGGTCATTATTATCCGATGGGAAAGAAAAGGATTATTGCCATGTGCTTATTTGGTGCTGTGGCACCTGGAGGATTCGTTGTTGGTACCTTATTCAATACTACCATCGTAATGAGAGCTTGGTGGCCTTGGGGATTCTGGGTTTTGACCTTTACAGCTATCCTAATTGCATTAGCATCATTTTTCGCTATTCCAAAGAATATAGTGAACCATTCAGAACAGAATGGGGGATTTGACTATATTGGTTCAGTGACGGGCATGTCAGGGCTTATCCTTATTAATTTTGCATTCAACCAAGGTCCTAACGTGGGCTGGGAAAAACCTTATGTGTACGTCTTATTGATTATAGGAGTTCTCCTCGTTGCATTGTTCTTCGTGGTTGAAAGAAGAGTTGAAAACCCATTGGTGCCAAAAGAAGTGATGAAAGGGGAAACAGGTTTTGTTTTGGGTTGCATAGCTGCCGGATGGTCGAGTTTCGGTATATGGCTTTTCTACTCAGCCAGATTTCTCTCCACTTTGGACGGACTCTCCCAGATTCAAGTGAGTACCAGGTACATTACTTGTTTGCCATGTGGACTTGTGGCTGCAGGGCTTACTGCCGTACTACTTCCAAGAGTCAACGTTTCTATGATCATGATCATTGCCATGACTGCGTTCCTTCTTAGTAACGTGTTGATGGGCACAAGACCAGTGGGTCAGATCTACTGGGCCCAAAACTTTGTGGCGCTCTTAGTTGGACCTTTTGGAATGGATATGAGTTTCCCAGCTGCATCTGTCATCTTATCGCACAGCTTTCCAAAGCACCAACAAGGTGTTGCTGCATCTTTGGTGGCTACCATGGTGAACTATTCCATCTCTATTGGGTTAGGCTTCGCAGGCACAGTTGAATATTACACCATGAAAGGACAGCCCCAGACCTTCAACGTATTAGAAAAGTCTATCCGTAGGTCTTTCTACGTTGGCATGGGGCTTGGAGGTCTAGGAGTAGTTACTGCCCTTTCGTTTGTTGTATATGAGAGGGTCAAAGAAAAATTACAAGCTAAGACTTCTAAGGACGAGGTTGAAGACAAAGCATAATTTATAGATTGAGGTACTGTAAATAACGAATTTAATTTTTAATGAACAAGACATACAGCTTCGTTCAACACTCTCTTCTTTCTGGGGAAAAACAACGGTTCTATGACTCCGAATCGTACTAAGACCAAAAATCCCTGGTTTTCAGTGAATCTATGCTCAATCTCGTTCGCATGGCTCGTTGGCCATGGCGATGCTTTCAGATTCGCGAAGTCATCAACACATTTCGTACCTCCATAATGCTATCTAGAATATATAGATTCGTGAGGAAAGAACACCCTCAACAATCTTCCCCTACGATCGGAGACAATGAGCAAAATGCAATTGAAATTGAATCTTCGGAAGAGGCTGACGAGGTAGACTTACTAGCCGAGGAGTTTGAGGGAGACTCCCTCATAATAGACGAATCACGTTCCGGCCCGGTACTTCATCAAATCCAACCATATCAATATGGCACTTCGTTCGAGAATGCCGTAGACTTCAAAACGGACTCCGGCTTCAAAATTGTCAAGTTCAATAGTGATACAGACTTTTTCCCCAGCACCAGCAAGTTAAAGAGCGAATATGAGGTCAAGATCAATCAATTTTATTTACCTGATTTGCACCAATATGACAGAAGGGTATCGGAGCCCAAAGCATCCTATGACAAATCCAAATATTCTGTGGATTTCAAATTACAGGAAATAGAGAAGGAGAAAAAAGACAAATTAAGTAAGGTTAAAAAACTATCGTTTCAACAGTTGCAACAAGTCAATAGATGTTTGAGTGATAGAAATAGCCAAAAAGTGGTGGTCTCCAATTACCAAATTGATATTACAATTAGAGATATTCAGACCTTGCGCCCCGGTCAATGGTTGAACGACAACATAATAGACTATTATTTCAATCTTCTATCGGACCAAAATCCAGGTTTTTACAGCTGGACGAGTCATTTTTACACGACTTTACAGGAAAGAGGATATGCAGGTGTGAAGAGGTGGTCCAAAAGGCGGAAGTTGAATTTGTTTGAGAAGAAGCTCATATTCATTCCCATAAATATAGGCGGAACGCATTGGGCCTTGTCAACTATTAATAATGATACTAAATCAATAGAGTACTACGATTCTTTGAGTTCATACAGTGGCGAATTTTCGGGTTTAGATTTGATCAAATCATATATGGAAGGCGAGGTTGAAAGGTTGGGGGTCCTGGTCAACACAGACGAGTATAAATTTTTACCTAATTCACAGGTTCCCCAGCAACAAAATGGGTATGACTGTGGTGTGTTCGCCTGCATTTGTGCAAATTACTTATCTCAGTATCGAAGTCTAGACTATAGCCAGAAAGACATGCCCACGTTTAGGCAAATAATGATTTATGAAATTTTGAATGGCAAGTTACAGAAGTAATGTATTCGATGAAAGCCATACGCACCCAAGTAATTGAGGTTGATATATGCTGCCAAGGATTCAAAGTTCAACCATCAAGAGGAGGAAACGATATGACCCTATATAATGTATAATAAAAGAGCAAGGAGTTCATCTGGTCAAATATAAGTAAAACAATATGTTGAGGCTATTAATAGCGTCGTAATATAAACGCTATAACATTAGATAATGTGTGATGGTTTGTCAGGCCATTGGTAATGTCAGATGAAGGTGATATAAACGTTTGATAAAGGGGGAGATGATGACAAATAGGGTGATGGATTGTCGGACCATTGGTATTTTCAGATGAAGGTGATATAAAAGTTTGAGTGTGAGGGAAGTGGAGTCAAAGTCAGTTGGGTTAGTCAGGGTAAGTCAGGGTAAGTCAATGGTAAGCCAAGAAGGAAGTTAAGAAGACAGTCCGTAAGGTTAGTCAAGAGGGTAAAGAAAGAAGAAAGATCTCAGTCAATATCAAGGCACCATTATGAAAGTTCCCGTCAGAAATCCTTCTAGCGTGTGACATTCTTGTTGGTTGGTAATTCAGTTTTCATTGGACATTTATTTTGCCAACTCTTCGAATTTTTTGACCAATGAACAAACCCTAGAGCCAACGGTAGAAGGAAGTTTGAATTTGGGAACCCATGTAGATTCGTGTTCAATTGATTTAGTTTCGTCAGTGATGGGAGTATCTTGTGACTCTCTCATAGAGGGAGATCCCATGAGAGTAAGCTGATCTTCAAAGCAGCTAGCCAGGCTAGATATGTAGGTGCTCTGAACGGGAGTAACTTCCATAGAATCATCCAATTTATTTACTTCGGAGCTCTCAGGATGTTCACATGATTGTTTGCGCCATTCAATCAAGTAACATCCATCAGCTCTCTTTTCAGTATCGAACCCTTCTTGAACTGGATCAATAATGGGTTCATCAACAACGCTAACCAAATCAATACGTGAGGTCTTTGGAGAAAAATCCTCAGAGCCTACGTCATAAGTTATAGAATCTACTGCACCAGCAACATTTTCTTCGTGAAGAAGCGAGTCC
>MVNT01000025.1:0-41861 GCA_002109505.1 Yamadazyma laniorum | reverse complement strand
GTCTGAGGGCTATATATAAATATATATAAAATGTAATGAAAGATAAGGATATAATGAAAGATAAGGATATAATATAAAGGTAAGATATATATTGAAAAAAGGTATATAAAAGAAATATTATTTTAAGGATCTTAAACTAATACTTAAAGAGATAAAAGGAATTATAATAATTCAATCTTATCATGAAAATGAGGTTAAGA
This sequence comes from Yamadazyma laniorum, assembly GCA_002109505.1. Classification (NCBI taxonomy): domain Eukaryota; kingdom Fungi; phylum Ascomycota; class Pichiomycetes; order Serinales; family Debaryomycetaceae; genus Yamadazyma; species Yamadazyma laniorum. Next base: position 41,661 of record MVNT01000025.1, on the reverse strand, counting down.
GAATAAGTGAAATGAAACATCTGAGTAACTTATAAATAAACCAACAGGGATTATATAAGTAACGGTGAGTGAAAGTATAAAAGTCTAAAAGTAATATCAAGAGGTATGAATAAAGTAGTGTCTACTACTAAGACTAAATATAAGTATTAAGTAAAAAGTACCGTGAGGGAAAGAGAGTAAATAGAATAATAAAGAGCAGTTATAGTATAACGTACCTCTTGTATAATGGGCCAGTGAGTTATGGATATTAGCGAAATAATATAAATAAATTATAAATAAATTAAGTTTAATCAATCTTAAGTTAATATACATAGGCCCGAAAGCAAACGATCTACACATTTACAAGAATAAAAGAATATATTTATATATTTTTTTATGTCTGAATAGGTAGATGTAGCAATATCTTCTAAAGATAAATGTGTTGTAGTGAAAGGCAAATCTGGTTTGCAGATAGCTGGTTTTCTGCGAAATATATATTAGTATAGCCTTTATTTTTATATTTTAATCGGTACAGCACTAAATATTTTATGGGGAATTATATTTCTAATTTTACTATAAATATTTAACCTCGGAAACGGTAAACCATATTGAATAAGGAGTCAGACTTATTGCGATAAGGTAGTAAGTCTAATAGGAAACAACCTAGACTATTAAATGTATGTCCCTAAGTATATATTGAGTGATAATAATCTTTATCTTTTCTTTTATTATATTTATTTATAATAAATAGTTAGACTATCAGTCAGCGGGTTTGACAATAATCATCTGTTAATGGACATGTAACAATGCACTGATTTGACATTAGATAATGAGATAATATACGGGTCTAAATATATGACAATAATAATAGATAATATAATATTTATTATATTATATTATGGTAGCAGAATATATAATGAAAATAAAATATATATATATAAATATATATATATAAATAAAATTATATAGAATATGCTGGCTTGAGTAACGAAAGGTAATAAAAGATTACCCTCCAATCATAAGGTTTAACAATAAACGAACGGTCCCTAAGATAAAGAACATAGAAATATGGGTATTGATGGGAGATAATACAAGAAAAAGGTATATAGAACCGTACTGTAAACCGACACAGGTATGAAGAAGGAGAATGAGATAACTACAGTGAATGAACTCGGCAAATTAGCATAAAGCTTTTAGTCGTGCGACTGTTTACCAAAAACACAGCTTATTGCGTATTAGTAATAATAAGTATAATAAGTGACATCTGCCCGGTGTTTGCTTAATAATTTTAGTATATGTTTAGTATATTATTATAAAAAGTTTATTAACGGCGGTCTTATTGTGAGGATCCGAAGGTAGCGAAATTCATTGACGCATAATTGGTGTCCTGCATGAATGAATAAACGATGCGACAACTGTATCCATTGTAGACTCAGTGAAATAGCATTCGCGGTGAAGATGCCGTGTACCCGTAGATTGACGAAAAGACCCTATGCAGCTTTACTATATCTTTTCTTTGATCTTTTAAATTATTTATCTCAGTTATATTAAGTTTTTCTTTCGATTCATATGAGATACTTATATTTATAATTTAAATTTCTTATCTTTCTTAAATATATCTTATATATTTATTTCTGAAACAGAGAATAGTTGTTAGTTTCGATGGGGCGTCGACATCAGCGAAAGCATCTGATGTGTCTATTTGATATTTATAAATTTTATATTTATATATTATATTAATATTTCTATATATAATAGTTAAACTACGTACAATAAATCTATATGGTAAATAGATATTTATATATAAACTTTAAATTAATATTTAAAGTTATATAAAGTAAGGATAATAACATAATTGTGCGATGATAATAACACTAACAAGTGGAATTAGTACGTAAGTAGAGTATAGTGAACAGACATAAACTAAAGATAAGGATGTCGATAACGGATTAAAGTTACGCTAGGGATAACAGGGTAATACCGTGTGAGAGTTGATATCGTCAACGGTGTTTGCCACCTCGATGTCGTCTAGACTCGTCCTCCTGGTCGTAGTAGCTAGGTAGGGTAGGACTGTTCGTCCTCTAAGGAGTTACTTGAGATGGGTTAATTACGACGTGAGTCAGTAATGATTCTATCATCTATGGGCTTCTCTCTTATTCATTGCTTCGAGTGTACGAAAGGATAACGAAGTGACTTCCTATGGTTTTTTGTTAATATTTATTTATTTATTTATTAACATCTTCGCTAAGAAGTTTGTGATTACATATTGATTGCTTCTCAAATATTAAATCCTATGAATAAGTTTGTATCATACTATACTAGTATGTTATAGTTATTTTATATTTATTATATTATTAACTAATTTATTTTCTTATATACCTATCTATCAATATATCTTTATATTATTTTATTTATATTTATACTTATATTTATATTTATACTTATATTTATATTTATATATAGCCCTCAGACATAGTCTGAGGGCTGCCCCCTAACCCTACTATGTAGGGTTAGGGGGGTAAATATATTATATTTATTTTTATATTTATATTTATATTTATATTTATATTTAACCTAAAAGAATAAAGTATAACCCTCTGACATAGTCAGAGGGTTAACCCCCAATCCTACTATGTAGGATTGGGGGGGAAATATGTTTATATTTTATATTATTATTATAATATATTTATATATATATATTTAATAAGATATTAACACTTATAAAAGATAGCCCTCTGACTATGTCAGAGGGCTGACCCCCAATCCTACATAGTAGGATTGGGGGTTAGTAAATAAATAATTATGTAAGTAAGTTATAATAATATTAAAAGTATATATAATCTTTAGCCCTCTGACATAGTCAGAGGGCTACCCCCTTTACCTTACTAGTAAGGTAAAGGGGGTATAAGTATATCTATATATATATATATTTAAATATATAGGATAAGATATATAAGGGATCATAGATTAATTGGTAAATCCTACGCTTTGCATGTGTATAATATCGGTTCAATTCCGATTGATTCCAAATATATAAATGAAGTTATAATAATAAAAATATATAAATAAAAATGATAAGATTAGACGTACCAACACCTTGAGGTTTTCGTTTACAAGATGCAGCTACTCCTAACCAAGAAGGTATACATGAATTATATGATCATATAATGTATTACTTAGCTTTAATTTTAGGTTTAGTTAGTTATTTATTATTCGTTATAATTAAAGATTATAAAGATAATTCTTTTTCTTATAAATATTTAAAACATGGACAAACTTTAGAAATAATATGAACTATATTCCCAGCAGTTATATTATTATTAATAGCTTTCCCTAGTTTTATTTTATTATATTTATCTGATGAAGTTTTAACTCCAGCTATGACTATTAAAGTTATTGGTTTACAATGATATTGAAAATATGAATATTCTGATTTTGTATCTGAAACAGGTGAAACTATTGAATTTGAATCATATGTTGTACCTGATGATATGTTAGAAGAAGGTCAATTAAGATTATTAGATACTGATTCTTCTATAGTTGTTCCTGTTGATACTCATGTTAGATTTATAGTAACATCTAATGATGTTATTCATTGTTTTACTATACCTTCATTAGGATTTAAAGTTGATGCTACTCCTGGTCGTTTAAACCAAGTTAGTGCTTTAATACAAAGAACAGGTGTATATTATGGACAATGTAGTGAATTATGTGGTGTTAATCATGGATTTATGCCTATTAAATTAGAATGTGTTTCTATTAATGAATTTGTTGAATGATTAGGTGAACAAGAATATAGTTTATGTAGCTTAAAGGTTAAAGCAATGTACTGTTAATACATTGATTCTGGTTCAAGTCCAGACTTAAACGTTCGTATGTATAGCCTTTGTGTAATTACTTTGTTAAGTAATTTATTTTTATAATCTCTCTTATGAATCTTATTAGTGGTTTATCAAGTTTATTAGCTATCGGTATCCTAACTCCTGTTCAAAGTATCCTTTTTCTTATAATCCTTTTTGTTAGTACAGCTTTCTGTCTATACTCTCAAGGTTTTGTTCTTATGGGTATCTTATATGTTCTTATTTATGTTGGTGCTATAGCTATCTTATTCTTATTTATTTTATCTTTATTAAAAATAGATTATATAGAACAATCTTCTATTTCACCTTTAATATTTACTATATTATTAGTATGTTTAATACCTTTAGATTTAAGTTATGAATCAGAAGGTATAATAGAAAATATAGATAATATATGAAATGAATTATTAGTTGTTGGTAATCAATTTTATACTGAATATGCTGTTTTATTAATAATAACTGGTCTTATTCTTATTTTATCTGTTATAGGGGCTATAAGTATAACTAAATAATGTTAAACTTTATAGAATTATTATTAATATTTGTATCTGTTTTATTAGCTGTAGCTTTCTTAACAGTAGCTGAACGTAAAACATTAGGTTATATGCAACGTAGAGTTGGTCCTAATGCTGTTGGTTATTATGGTATCTTAATGGCTATAGCTGATGCAGCTAAATTATTATTAAAAGAAATAGTTATACCTACTCATGCTGATAAATTTATATTAATTATAAGTCCTATTATATCTTTAATATCAGCTTTCTTATGTTGATCATTTATACCTTTTGCTCCTGGTTTAACTATTAGTGATCATAATTATGGTTTAATATTTACTTTAGCTATAAGTAGTGTAGGTGTATTTGGTACTTTATTAGCTGGTTGATCTGCTAATAGTAAATACTCTTTATTAGGTTCTATACGTTCAACAGCTCAATTAATTAGTTATGAATTAGTTCTAACTACTATTGTTCTTTTATGTATATTATTAGCTGGTTCTATGAATATATCTAGATATGTTGAATTACAACAATCTATTTGAATTGGTATTCCTTTATTCCCTTTATCTATTATCTGATTTATTGGTTGTATAGCTGAATGTGCTAGACCTCCTTTTGATAATGTTGAAGCTGAATCTGAATTAGTTTCAGGTCATATGACTGAATATTCATCATCTATTTTTGTTTTATTCTTTTTATCTGAATATACATCTATATTATTTTTATCTACTTTAACTTCTATATTATTCTTTGGAGGTGGTACTGGTATTATATTAGGTATAAAAGCTAATATATTTGCTTTTACTTATATATGAGTAAGAGCTACTTTACCAAGAGTAAGATATGATAAATTAATCAATATGTGTTGAGTTATTTTCTTACCTTTATTATTTGGTATAGCTATATTTTTACCATCATTTATATATTTTATAGATGGGTATTTATTTATATAGATAAACTAAGATATTTATTTATTCATTAATTAACCCCTAACCACTACTATGTAGTGGTTAGGGGTGGAGCCCTCAGACATTGTCTGAGGGCTCCCCCCCAATCTTACTATGTAAGATTGGGGGTTATATTTATTATTATATTATACTTTATAATACCTATAATATTATCTTAAAATAATAATTATTATTATTAATTTATATTATTTATATTATATTATTAAATATAACCCGAACCCTACTAAGTAGGGTTCGGGGTATAGCCCTCATACTATGTATGAGGGCTATATATGTTTATATATATATATTTATTATATATAATTAAGATTAAATATAAAGGATTGATTGATTAAATAAATAAATAAGTATTATAATATTAAATAAGTTATAAGAAAGATTAACACCCCCCAAGCAAAGCTTGGGGGGGTGGGTAAAATATATAATATATAATATTATATATTTTACCCCCCTTACCCTACGAAGTAGGGTAAGGGAGTAGCCCTAAGACCTAGTCTGAGGGCTACCCCCCTAACCCATGTAGGGTTAGGGGGTTATATATTTCCTTTATATTATATATATATCTCTATATATTATATTTTTACTATAAAATATATATTTTATTATTTATAATAAATAATTATAAATATAACTTTATCCCCTAACCCAACTATGTTGGGTTAGGGGATAGCCCTCAGACATAGTCTGAGGGCTATGAATATTATATCTATAATAATACTTTATTTAATATATATGATTATAAATATAATAATACATATAAAATGAAATAAGATAATAAACAATAATATATATATAAATATACTTTACCAACCCCCTAACCCAACTATGTTGGGTTAGGGGGTAGCCCTCATACTATGTATGAGGGCTATAAATTAAATATATATTTATTATTATTTATATACTTTTAATATAATCATAAATATATTATATTTATATATTATTTATATACTTTTAATATAATCATAAATATATTATATTTATATATTATTATAATTTATATTTATATAATAAATTTAATATAATATTTAGAATAAAATAACCCGAACCCTACTACGTAGGGTTCGGGCTATAGCCCTCATACTTTGTATGAGGGCTATAAGTTAAATACTTATTTATTATTTAATATTATTTATTGTCTTAAATATATAATAAGATTATAAGATATAAATCTTAATTATTAAATAATATTATTATTATAATTTATACTTATATACCCCTAACCCTACTATGTAGGGTTAGGGGTAGCCCTCAGACTATGTCTGAGGGCTTAATATTATTTATATATTATATTTATTATATTAAATTATATAATTCATATTTTATTATATATTTTTATATATTAATATATTAGTTTAATATAGATTATTTAAATATATACCCCCAGCAAAGCTGGGGTGGGTAAAATATATAATATTATATATTATATATTTTACCCCCCTAACCCAACTATGTTGGGTTAGGGTTAATATTATATCCCTTATTTTACTTATTATTTATATATTTATTTATTTAATATATCCCTTTATCTTATCTATTATTTTAATTATATATAAATTAATGAATAAAAATATATATATATATAATAGAATTAAATAGATTAGGATATATATTATAAAATAATAAAATAAATGATAGATTAAACCCCCCCAAGCAAAGCTTGGGGGGTGGGTAAAATATATAATATTATATATTATATATTTTACCCCCCTTACCCTACGAAGTAGGGTAAGGGATAGCCCTCTAGACCTAGTCTGAGGGCTACCCCCTAACCCATATTGGGTTAGGGGGGTATATATTCTATATATATATATCTCTTTATATATATATCTCTTTATATATATATCTCTTATCTTTTACTTTTATAAACTTATTTATTTATAATATAAAATTATATATTTAACATAATAGAACCCCCAATCTTACATAGTAAGATTGGGGGTAGCCCTCAGACATAGTCTGAGGGCTATAAGTAAAATATATATATAATACTTTATAATATATATAATAAAATATAAACATATATATATTAGATAATAGAGTTATAAATAATAATAAATATAAATATATATTTAACCACCCCCTAATCCAACTATGTTGGATTAGGGCTATATAATTAATATATATATAATTATATATAAAATATAATTTAAATATATATATAATATAAAACTATAAATATATAATATAAAATTATATATAATATAATATATAACCCCCAATCTTACATAGTAAGATTGGGGGTAGCCCTCATACTATGTATGAGGGCTAACATAACTATGTTAGGGGGTAGGTTATTATTGAATAAATTATAAAATAAATAAATATTTATTTATTTAAAAGATAGATTAAGAACCTCATCAGTACATTAAGATATAAATAAATAATCAAATAATATCTAAAACATGTAAATAAAGAATAGTAGTTTCAGCACCTACATGAGAAGAAACAGTAGAATCATAGAAATAAACTCTTAAAGTACAAATAGATAACATTATAACTAACATTATCATATGTATACCATGTAAACCAGTAGTACTAAAGAAAGTAGAACCATATACACTATCAGCTATAGTAAAGGGAGCAAATTCATACTCAAAACCTTGACATATAACAAATAATAATATTAATAAAGTTGTAAATAAAAACCCTATTAATGAATGTTTACGTTCTCCACTAACTAAAGCATGATGTGCATATGTTACAGTAACTCCTGATGCTAATAATACTATAGTATTTAATAAAGGTAATTCAGTAGGTGAAATAGCTTCTATACCAGCAGGAGGTCAAGCCATACCAATTTCTACATTAGGGTTTAAAGCAGAATGTAGATAAGCTCAGAATAAAGAAGCAAATATAAGAATTTCACTAAGAACAAATAATAAGAAACCTTGATTTATACCTCTTTTAACTGCAGTTGTATGTTGACCTAAGTAAGTACTTTCAGCTATAATATCTTTAAATCATAAGGTCATAACATATAAAACAACAAATATATTTAAATAAATAAATAAGATATTATTCATATAACCATGAGAAGTTAAAGCAATAGATATGGCTAAATTCATTAAACTAAATGAAGTATAAATAGGTCAAGGAGAAGGATCAACTAAGTGATATGGGTGATAAGGTAATTTACCTCTAACATTATTAATCATTTTAAATATATTTTTATATTTTTTTACTATTTATATTTTATAATCATTTATACATAAAGTTTTAATGAGTTAAATTGGAATTGAACCAATATTGATTGCTTAAAAGGCAATAGTCTTAACCATTATACGATTAACTCTTAAAAATGCCTACGTCGAGAATCGAACTCGCATCAATCGCGCTTCAAGCGATTGCTTTAACCAATTAAGCTACAAAGGCATAAGAAATATATAAATAATATATAAATATATAATATATTATAGCCCTCAGACTATGTCTGAGGGCTATCCTTTACTTGGGGTAAAGTAAATATAAAACAAGAGTAAGTAGATTTGAACTACTAAGATATGTGTTGAAGACAAACATTTTACCATTAAATTATACTCTTAATTAAGTTATGTAGGAATTGAACCTACGGCTCAGATGTGTAAGATCTATGATTTAACCACTAATCGAATAACTTTTATTATATATTATCTCTCCTTTTATATATATATATAATATAAAAATGTCTAGTTGGGATTCGAACCCAAATAATTATTTTAGAAGAATAATGTTCTACCTTTAAACTACAAAACATATTTAACTCTTACCTTTCTTTAAGAAAATAAATAAATATAAAAATAAATAAATATATAAATTATTAAACCCCTAACCCTACTATGTTGGGTTAGGGGTAGCCCTCATACTACGTATGAGGGCTAACCCCCCTTACCGTAGGTAAGGGGGTGGGATAATATATATAATTATATATATTATCCCCCCATCACTGCTTTGCTGTGATGGTTCTATATACCCTTCTTATTTATAATTAATACTCCCTTATTAATATATTAATATATTTTATATCTTATTTATATTATATTATATATCCTTAAATTATATATAATAATTATTTATATATTTTATTATATAAATATAAGTTATAAATATTATTAAATAGAAATAAATAAATATATATAAATATAAGATAAAAGAAATATAATTTTAATATAAACCCTAATCAAACGTAGTTAGGGGTAGCCCTCATACATAGTATGAGGGCTACACCCCCCTTACCCTACTATGTAGGGTAAGGGGGGAGGGTAAAATATATAATATTATTATATATTTTACCCCTCTATTTATAATATATATATATTATATAATATTCTAATTCTATATAATTTAATATCTTTTATATTTAATAATTATAATTTATTAATATTAATATAATAATTATAAATAATAATCTATATATATATATAAGTATAAATAAGAAATAAGATAAATAAGATATAACTTAAATATACCCCTAACCCAACATAGTTGGGTTAGGGGGTAGCCCTCATACATAGTATGAGGGCTACACCCCCCTTACCCTACATAGTAGGGTAAGGGGGGTGGGTAAAATATATAATGTTATTATATATTTTACCCCTTTATTATAGTTTTATATATATAATTATAGTCTATAATAAATATATATTATAATTTATTATATATTTAAATTATATTTTATTATATATTAATACCTATTCCCCCCTAACCCAACTATGTTGGGTTAGGGGTTAGCCCTCAGACTATGTCTGAGGGCTGATAATAATGTATATATATTTTTAATATATAATCTATTAATAATAAATCTATAATTAATAAAATAAAGATTATAAAGTTATAATATAAATAATAAATATATATAATATAATAATAAGTTATAATATTAAGTAAGAGGTTAATATAATTATAAGATAAAATAAGATAAGAGATAAATTAGTTATACCCCTAACCCAACATAGTTGGGTTAGGGGGAGCCCTCATACTACGTATGAGGGCTACCCCCTTACCCTATATAGGGTAAGGGGGTGGGTAAAATATATAATGTTATTATATATTTTACCCCTATATATCCCTTATATATTATTTTATTATTTATCTTTTATTATATATTATATTTAATCTTATTATATATTTATAATTTTAATATATTATAAACATTATTTTATATAAATAATATATTATAGCCCTCAGACATAGTCTGAGGGCCCCCAACCCTACATAGTAGGGTTGGGTTATAAATATTTATATATATATATATACTTTATTATTTTATTTAATTTTATTATAATATATATGATATATAATTTAAATTATATTTAATATTAAATAATATATATAATTTATTATGGTCCTCTGACTATGTCAGAGGACCACCCCCTAACCCTACTATGTAGGGTTAGGGGGTAAGTATAATATTTTATATAATAAAATAATAATATAAATAAATAAATAACAATATAAAGATATATAGAAAATAAAGAGATAATATAAAATACTTAATTATACCCCTAACCAACTATGTTGGTTAGGGGTAGCCCTCATACATAGTATGAGGGCTACCCCCCTTTCCCTACATAGTAGGGAAAGGGGGGTGGGTAAATATATAATAATATTTATTATTATATATTTACCCCTACATATGTTTACTATTTTATATAATATTATTTATATATATATACTTTATTCTATAACTTAATATTATTTATAATATAATAATATATATATATTTATTATAGCCCTCAGACATAGTCTGAGGGCTCCCCCCACCCTACATAGTAGGGTTGGGTTATAAAGATATAAGGATAAAGAATATAAAGAAGAGATATAAATAAAAGAAATAATAAGAAATACATATATGTACCCCTAACCAACATAGTTGGTTAGGGGTAGCCCTCATACTATGTATGAGGGCTACCCCCTTACCCTATATAGGGTAAGGGGGTGGGGGTAAATATATATATTTACCCCCTAATATTATTCTTTATTTTATGTAATTTCTTTATTTATCTTATTTAATTATAAAGGGTAAGGGATGTATGGCTGAGAGGTTTAAAGCATAATATTTGAGCTATTACAACAGAAATGTTCACGTGTTCGAATCACGTTGCATCCGTATAGTGACTATGGCGGAATAGGTAGACGCGGTTGGTTTAGGTCTAACTATTATTTATTAATTTAAGGGTTCAACTCCCTTTAGTCATAAAAATGTTAATTTAATTATTATATATAATTTATATGACTTTAGTTTTATTTAGTTTATCTACTTTAACTTCTATATCTGCTAGAAAAATACTTAATATATCTAAAGAATTAATCTTAGTCTCTAGTATTTTAATAACTTTACCTACCTTATTTGACTGACAAGAAATTGATGTCTATTTTACTTCTGATGGTATCGCTGATTCTTTAATTTTATTAACTGCTTACCTTATTCCTTTAGCTATTATATCTAATTGAAATAATATTAAAAGTTTATTATATTTCGAATTAGTTTTTAATTTAGGTATTATTTTATTAATTAATTTTATGTGTCAAGATATGACTTCTTTCTATATATATTTTGAAGCATCATTAGCTCCTTTATTCGTTATGATCGGTTTATTTGGTGCTTCTAATAGAGATAAAGCTGCTGATTATATTTTAATTTATACTTTATTTTCTTCTTTATTTATGTTATTAGCTATTGCTTTATATGAAATATTATTAGATAATACTGATTATGAAGCTACTAGTTTATTAGTTTTATCTATTGATTTACAATGTATTTTATTCTTAGCTATATCTATAGGTATAGCTGTTAAAGCTCCTTTAGCTCCTGTACATACTTGATTACCTGTTGTTCATTCTGAATCTCCTTTAGCTGGTTCTATTTTATTAGCTGGTGTTATTTTAAAATTAGCTGTTTATGCTATTATAAGATTAATTTTACCTACTTTAACTGATGCTGCTTTATTATATACTCCTTTTGTTTATATGTTATGTATTATAACTATAATTTATACTTCTATAATAACATTAAGACAAACTGATCTTAAAGTTATAGTTGCTTATAGTTCTATTTCACATATGGCTGTATGTATATTAGGTATATTTTCTAATAGTTTAACAGGTATATCAGGAAGTATATTATTATCATTAGCTCATGGTTTTGTATCACCTGGTTTATTTATAATAGTAGGAGGTATATTATATGATAGATATCATAATAGATTAGTACATTATTATCAAGGTTTAATAACTTATATGCCTTATTTATCAGTATACTTTATTATATTAAGTTTTTGTAATGTTGGTACACCTTTATCTTTAAATTTTATAGGTGAATTATTATCTTTAACTGGTTCTATCTCTAGAGCTCCTGTACTTGGTGCTATAGCTGCTTTATCTGTTTTATTATCTGCTAGTTATCAAATGAAATTAACAAATAGATTAACTGGTGGTATAAAAACACCTTATATAAAAGTTACATCTGATTGTACTTATAGAGAAACTTTCTTAATGAATATTTTAATAATCCCTACTATATTCTTAGGTTTCTTCCCTAATTGAGCTATAGATTTCTTATGAGAAACTCCTAGTCTTATTTTCTCTTTAATTTAATCTATTTTTATCTTATATTTATTCATTTTATTTTTATTCTTAATCTTATATATATACCCTTCTAAAAGAAGGGTATAGCCCTCAGACTTTGTCTGAGGGCTACCCCCCATAACCCTACATTGTAGGGTTATGGGGGGTCATAATGTATTTATTTTATTTATAAAGGTAAGAAATATTATAGTTTATATCTCAAAGGTAGAGAGATCGATTGATAATCGATAGATGTAAGTTCAATTCTTACTAAACTAATTTATGAGTCGTTGACTAATTGGCAAGTCCCCTAGATTTGAGTTAGGTATATGTATGTTCGAATCATACCGATTCAGTTTATATAAATATTATTATTATATTTAATATATATATATAGCTTTGGTAGCTTAATGGTTAAAGCCTTATAATGTCAATATAAGAGATGTCAGTTCGAATCTGATGCAAAGCGTTATGGATAGCTCGGCATTGGTAAGCCAACCTACTTGCTACGTAGTGGTTATTTAACTCTCAGCGTTCGATTCGCTGGTTATCCGTTACTTATATTGGCATATAACATAATGGTTAGTGTATATTACTACGAATAATATTATGTAAGTTCGATTCTTACTATGCCATTCTTTTATTTATTATATATATATATATACTTATATATACCCCTAACCTTATATATACCCCTAACCTTAACATAATAAAGTTAGATGATAACCCTTTATACATAATATGAAAACTAAATAATATTTATGATAATTTATATAATATTATTATTTATCTATTATAATATTAAATAAATTTAAATCTTAATAAATATATAATTAATAATAAATATAATTATATATATTTTATATTATATTAACAAGGTAAGGGGGTAGGTGATAGATTATGTTAGAGGGTTAAGAAGGGAGTATAAATAAAGGTAAGATTGAGAAATAAAAATAAATAAAAGAAAAGAGAAATAAAAATATTAAAATAAAATGGCAATAAGAAAAAGTAATACTTTTTTATCATTAGTAAATAGTTATTTAATAGATAGTCCACAACCAAGTTCAATAAATTATTGATGAAATTTAGGTAGTTTATTAGGTTTATGTTTAGTTATACAAATAGCTTCAGGTATATTTTTAGCTATGCATTATAGTTCTAATATAGAATTAGCATTTAATTCAGTAGAACATATAATGAGAGATGTAAATGGTGGTTGATTAATAAGATATATCCATGCAAATGGTGCATCATTTTTTTTCTTATGTATGTATTTACATATAGGTAAAGCTATATATTATGGTTCATATAGAAAACCTAGATTTACAGTATGAGCTATAGGTGTTATTATATTTATATTAACTATGGCTACTGCCTTTATGGGTTATTGTTTAGTTTATGGACAAATGTCTCATTGAGGAGCTACAGTTATAACTAATTTATTATCAGCTATACCATTTATAGGTAATGATATTGTACCATTTATATGAGGAGGTTTTTCTGTTAGTAACCCAACTATACAAAGATTCTTTGCTTTACATTATTTATTACCATTTATATTAGCTGCTTTAGTTGTTATGCATTTTATGGCATTACATACTCATGGATCTTCTAATCCTATAGGTATAACAGGTAATATGGATAGAATACCTATGCATTCTTATTTTATATTTAAAGATTTAATAACAGTATTTATATTTTTATTAGTATTTAGTTTATTTGTATTCTTTTCACCTAATACTTTAGGTCATTCAGATAATTATATACCAGGTAATCCTATGGTTACTCCAGCTTCTATTGTACCTGAATGATATTTATTACCTTTTTATGCTATTTTAAGATCTATACCTGATAAATTAGGTGGAGTTCTAGCTATGTTTGGTGCTATCTTAATTTTATTAGTTTTACCTATTACTGATAGATCTATTATTAGAGGTAATGCTTTTAAAGTTTTATCTAAATTATCTTTCTATATCTTTATATTTAATTTCTTCTTATTAGGTAATTTAGGTCAATTACATGTTGAAGTTCCTTTCATTCAATTAGGTCAATATGCTACTGCTTATTACTTTAGTTACTTTATCTTATTTGTTCCTTTAATATCTAGTTTAGAAAATATATTATTCTATATCGGTAATAAATAAATTTAATATACCCCTATTTATAATATATTTATTTATATTATATCTTACTTATTTATTCATTATTTATATTCTTTTCTATCCTTATAATATATTTATATGTTAATCCTAATATATTAATATAATATATGTATATTATTTATATTATTATATGTATATTATTTATATTATTTATATTATTATATCTTATTTTATATATTATATCTTATATATTATATATATATTATTTGCCCTCTGACATAGTCAGAGGGCAACCCAACTAAGTTGGGTTGAGTTTATTATTTATTTATATTATATTATTTATTATATTTATATATATATATATTTAAAATATAAATTATTTATTAAAATATAAAAATATAATTTATAGATATATTTACAAATATTTAATTTCTAATTGATTAAGTAGGATTAGGGGTAAATATATATTATAAATATAATATATATTTATTAAATAAAATATAAAAGATTAATATCAGCCCTCAGACATAGTCTGAGGGCTATCCCCCAACCCTACTTTGTAGGGTTGGGGGAAGGGTTTTATTTAATTATATTATTAATTATATATATATATTTAATAATATAAAGAGATAATATATGGTGATATATATTTAGAACATTTTATTATGTAAGAGAATAATAAAGTTAAAGATATTTAGATATATTTTATAGATTATACTTATATTTAGGTATAAAAAAGGTAAGCGGTTATGATGAAATGGTAGACATAGGACGCTTAAGCTGTCCGGGATATTTAGCCGTGTAGGTTCGACTCCTGCTAACCGTAATATATAAATATATAATAAAAATAAATAAATAAACTTTAAAAGAGGGGGTAGCCCTCAAGACATAGTCTTGAGGGCTACCCTCCCCCTTACCCTACTTTGTAGGGTAAGGGGGGTATATTTATATTATATGGGGAGGTTCTAATGTTGGTAATTAGACCTAGATTGTAGTTTTAGTGCCGTAGTGCTTCGACTGTTCGATTCAGTCCCTCCTCAAAAGGTAATTATAGTTTAAAGGTAGAACATTCGCATGTGGCGCGATCAATCTGAGTTCAAGTCTCAGTATTTACCCTTTTAATTACTTAGCTTAGGTAGTTCAATGGTTAGAACAGAAGCCTCATATGCTTCTAATATAGGTTCAATTCCTATCTTAAGCTATATTATTTATATTTTAACCCTTAAATATACTCTTATATCTATCTCATAAATTAATATTAATTTAAATTATCTTTATATAGTTAGGTTATATTTATTTTTATTATATAGGTAAGTATATATATATATATATTATATATATAAGTCTTATAAGCTAACCAGGTATAGCATCCGTTTTGTAATCGGAAGGTGTGGGGTTCGATTCCTCAATAGGACATATAATAATAATAATAACACTTAATAAATAAAGATTAAGTTAAAGTTTTAAATAAAAGATATTAATATTATAAATATAAGACCATATGATCTAATGGTATGATACTACTACTTCACAGTATATATATGGGTTCAATTCCCATTATGGTTAAATTTTATAAGTGACAATAGGTTAACTGGTAAACCCTGGCACTTCCAATGCTATCTTGCGTGTTCGAGTCACGCTTGTCATATTCCGAACATTGTTATCTATGGTTAGGTGATTTAATTGCAAATTAAATTCTTAGGGTTCAATTCCCTCAATGTTCTTTACTAATTTAAGTTACCTTTCTATATTTAGGATATTCTCTTTATTTTTAGATTTTAATTATTATTAATCTTTATATTCATTTATTTTATTTATATATATATAAACAGATTGTTGCGTAATTGGTAACGTGTCTACATTGGGTGTAGAAGTATGGGGGTTCAAGTCCCTTCAATCTGAAAGTTTATTATATTATTATTTATATATAAATATAATATTTATAAATATAATTATATAAATAAATATTTATATAAAGATATTATAGCCCTCTGACGATGTCAGAGGGCTATACTTAAGTTATAAATAAAATATATTTATATAGTCTTTTTAAATAAGGACTCTCTGAATTAAGAGTATAATATATCTATTAAATTATATTAAAATTATATGCCACAATTAATACCATTTTATTTTCTAAATTTATTAACATTTGGAATTTTAGCTATAACAATATTATTATATATAATATCAACAATATTATTACCTAATATAGTAAGATTATTATTAGCTAGAACAATAATAGTTAAATTATAAATAAATAATTATTAAACTTAAGTAAAGTTTAATAAAGTATAAATAAATAAATTATTTATATATAAATATTTTATATTTATATATAATATATGTATCCTAGATAAATTAGAAGGAAAATAAATAAATAAAAATAAATGATATTTTCACCTTTAGATCAATTTGAAATTAAACCATTATTAACAATAAATAATATAATAACATTAAGTTTAACTAATTATGTAATATATTTAATATTAGTAATAACATTAATATACGGATTAACAGGTTTATTAAATAATGCTAAATTAGGATTAAATAGATGAGGTATAGCTTTATTAGCTATATATGATACTATATTAAATATGGTAAATAGTCAAATAGGACCTCGTGGAGGTTATTATTTTCCTTTAATATTTACTTTATTTAATTTTATATTATTTGCTAATTTAATATCTATGATACCTTACTCTTTTGCTATATCAGCTCAATTAGTAGCTATTGTTTCATTAAGTTTAACTTTATGAATCGGTGTTACTTTATTAGGTTTATCTAAACATGGTTTAGTTTTCTTCTCATTATTTGTTCCTAGTGGTACTCCTTTACCTTTAGTTCCTGTTTTAGTTCTTATTGAATCATTATCTTATAGTTCTAGAGCTATTTCTTTAGGTTTACGTTTATCTGCTAATGTTTTATCTGGTCATTTACTTATGTTAATCTTAGGTTCTTTAATCCTTAGTTTAATGTCTACTTCTATTGTCGGTTTCATTAGTGGTTTCATCCCTATGATCGGTGTTGTTGCTATCGTTATTCTTGAGTTCGCTATCTCTATGATACAAGCTTATGTTTTCTGTATCTTATTCTCAGGATATATTAAAGATGCTCTTGAATTACATTAATATACACTTTTCTTTATATATATTCATTATTATATATATTATATTATAGCCCTCAAGACAAAGTCTTGAGGGCTAACCCCCAACCCTACTTTGTAGGGTTGGGGTTATATTAATATATCTATATCCTTATCTATTTATATTAATTTATATATATATATATATATTAAAATATATAATTATTTATTATGTATATTTTTATATTAAATATATAAATATGTATAGCCCTCTGACATAGTCAGAGGGCTACCCCCCAACTCTACTTTGTAGAGTTGGGGGGTAAGTATGTATATAATAATATTATTTATTAAATAATAAGTAAAGATAGATAATAAAATTATGATATATACTTGTATAATAAAGATAAATATATATAGATATTAGTATAGCCCTCTGACTATGTCAGAGGGCTACCCCCCAACACTACTTTGTAGTGTTGGGGGATAAGTATAAATATAATGTTAATATATATATATAATTATTAAATAATAAGTAAAGATATATAATAAAATTATGATATATATATATAATATATATATAATAATATAAATATATGTATGGCCCTCTGACTATGTCAGAGGGCTATCCCCAACACTACTTTGTAGTGTTGGGGGATAAGTATTTATAATATAAATTATATTATAAATATAAAGTAATTATAAGAATAATAAATAAGAATAAAATAAATATAATAATAAAGATATAATTATAGAATAACTTATGTAGCCCTCATACATAGTATGAGGGCTACCCCCTAACCCAACTATGTTGGGTTAGGGGGTATATAAGTATATATATAAATATATTATAATATATAATAATATTATTTTATATAATAAGATAAAGAAATAGAATAATATAAATATAATTATAACCCCAACCCTACGTAGTAGGGTTGGGGGGGCCCTCATACTATGTATGAGGGCTAACTATTGTATAAGTATAAATTAGAGAGAATAATATAATATATAATAAATTATATATAAAACATTAATAGCCCCCCATACTATGTATGGGGGGCTACCCCCTAACCCTACTATGTAGGGTTAGGGGGTAAGAAGTTATATATTTATATTTAATTTTAATATATTATTATTATAATATATATATAATATAAAAGAATATATAATATATAAAAGAATATATAATATATAAAATAATATATATATAAATTAATAGCCCCTTACAAAGTAAGGGGCTACCCCCTAACCCTACGTAGTAGGGTTAGGGGGTAAATATTGGTATGTATATATATCTATATATTTATATAAAATTATTCTTATTAAATATAAGATAAAATAAAGAGAATATAAAATATAAATAAAATATAAATATTAATAGCCCTCATACGTAGTATGAGGGCTCCCCCCTAACCTTACTATGTAAGGTTAGGGGGGGGGGGTAAATTTAGTATATAATTATATGAATTATAATATAAAATATAAATATTAATAGCCCTCATACGTAGTATGAGGGCTCCCCCTAACCTTACATAGTAAGGTTAGGGGGTAAGTTTAATATATAATTATATGAATTATAATATATAATATAATATTATATAATAATATATAAATAAAGATATAAAATATAAAAGAATATAAAATATAAATTATTTTATAATATATGTAACCCTCATAAGTAGTATAAGGGTTAACCCCTTACCCTACATAGTAGGGTAAGGGGTAAGAATATGTATATATTATATATATATAAATAATAATAATAATAATAATAATAAATATAAGGATAAGATAAGAGAAAATTAAAGATAAAGATATAATAAATAATAAATAAACTTAAATAGCCCCCATACATAGTATGGGGGCTACCCCCTAACCCTACTATGTAGGGTTAGGGGGTAAGAATGTTTATTATTAAATATATAATATAATTATTACTTTTATATATTTATTATTTAAAGTAAAATATATAAATATAAGATATAAAATTTATAATAATAAAGATAAATATATATTAAAATATACTTATGTAGCCCTCATACTACGTATGAGGGCTACACCCCTAAACCTACATAGTAGGTTTAGGGGTAAATAAGTAATATTATATAAAATATAATATTTAACTATATATATATAATATAGAAATAAGATAAAATGAATATAATTATAAATTATAATTTATATTAATAAATAACTTAAGTAGCCCTCATACTACGTATGAGGGCTACACCCCTAACCCTACTATGTAGGGTTAGGGGTAAGAATGTTTATTATTTACTATATTTATAATATTATTAATACTTTTATATAAATATAAAATGAAGAAAAAGAATATATATATATATAATATAACTTATATTAAGAATAACTTATGTAGCCCTCATACGTAGTATGAGGGCTACCCCCCTAACCCTACATAGTAGGGTTAGGGGGATCATTAAGTATATTATTATATATTATACCTATAATAATTAATATATATATTTATAATAAAATAAATATAATAATAAATATAATATATATAATTATTTATGTAGCCCTCATACATAGTATGAGGGCTACTTCCTTACCCTACTATTTAGGAGTGTGAGTATTTATTATATAGAATATATATATAAATAAGAAATATATATATAAATATATATTATATAATATTATTTATAATAAATATAAAGAATAAAATAAATATAACTTATAATATAGAATAAATTATGTAGCCCTCATACTACGTATGAGGGCTACCCCCCTAACCCTACTATGTAGGGTTAGGGGGGGGGGTAAGTATTATATATTATATAAGGTATTTAATAGATATATAAATATATAAATAAATATATATATATATATATAAGGAAATATAAAAATAAAGAGATAATAAAATACTTATATTATACCCCTAACCAACTATGTTGGTTAGGGGTAGCCCTCATACGTAGTATGAGGGCTACCCCCTTACCCTACGTAGTAGGGTAAGGGGGTGGGTAAAATATATAATATATATTATATATTTTACCCTTATACTCTATTTATATTAATATATTATATTTTCTATTCTACTTAATATTTAAATAATATTATATAATATATATAATTATTATTATTTAATTTGTATAGATTATAATATAAATATATATATATATTAAATAAATAAATAAATAATAGAAATAAAAGAAATACTTAAATATACCCCTAACCCAACATAGTTGGGTTAGGGGTAGCCCTCATACGTAGTATGAGGGCTACCCCCTTACCCTACGTAGTAGGGTAAGGGGGTGGGTAAAATATATAATATAATTATATATTTTACCCTTATATTAGGTTAATATATAATATAATCTATTTTATAATATATTCTTATTATATATATAATTTAAAAGAAATATATCTATATAAATATATAAATATAAATAAAATTATATAAATATTATGGTCCTCTGACATAGTCAGAGGACCTCCCCCTAACCCTACGTAGTAGGGTTAGGGGGAAGCCCTCATACAAAGTATGAGGGCTTATAAGTTAAGTATATTTTAATATTAGATATTTATATATAAAGAGTATAAATAAATATATAAATATATATATATATAAGGAAATAGAAATAAAAGAAATAATATAAATACTTAAATATACCCCTAACCCAACATAGTTGGGTTAGGGGTGGCCCTCATACGTAGTATGAGGGCTACCCCCCTTACCCTACGTAGTAGGGTAAGGGGGGTGGGTAAATATATAATAATATTTATTATTATATATTTACCCCTATATACCCATTATATTTTATTTTACTATTTATTTTATAATATATATTAATATAACTATACTTTCCTCTTATATATATATTATAAACATATAATTAAATAAAGAAAAATATAATTATATATATAATTAAATATAAATATATAATTTTATATAAAAGGATTATCAATATTAAAATATAATATATTATAATTAAATAATTAAATTAAATAAGATAAGATTAATATAAAGAATAAATAAGAAATAAGATAAATAAATATAAAGATATATTATTTATAGCCCTCTGACATAGTCAGAGGGCTACCCCCTAACCCTACTATGTAGGGTTAGGGGGTTAATATATGAATATATATATATAATGAATATATATTATAATATATATAATATATAAATATATAAATAATGAATATATATAAATAAAATATAATGAATAAATAAGAATAAAAGAAGAATTAAATAAATAAATATAATAAATTAATAATAAGTAATATAGGCATATAATTTAAAGCTCTACTTATACCAGTACTACCTAAAACTTTTAATAAACCATTATCAGTATAATGATTTAAATAACCACCTAATTTTAATACAGGTCTAATTATTAAATTATTTAATAATTGATCAAAATATATACGTTGATTTAAATATGTATATATAGATGATTTATTTATTTTATATGTAAATTCATATATAAATATTAATAATAAAGATAAACCTAAACCTAAAATTAAAGGTAATAATTTAAATATTGCTGGTAATGTATACTCTGTTTCTATAAATGTATTTGTATGTGGTAAACCCATTATTAAATGAAATGTTACATTATCTCTATTATATCCTAAAAATATACTATATATTACTAATATAGTCATTGGTATTGCCATTTGTATACTCTCATGTATATTATTATATGTATATTTATTATTATTAGGTATATTATAAAAAGTTAAATATAATACTCTTAAAGAATATATAGCTGTTAATGTTGCTGAAGCTGTAGCTATATAATAAAATATATAACCACTTACTGTATATGTTCCATATAATGATTCTATAATAATATCTTTAGAATAATAACCAGTTAAACCAGGAATAGCCATTAAAGATAAAGAAGCTATAACCATAGATGTATAACTAAATGGTAAATATTCTAATAAACCACCATATTTACGCATATCTTGAGTTTCAGACATAACACTATGTATAATAGAACCTGCAGCCATAAATAATAAAGCTTTAAAGAAAGCATGACAATATAGATGATAAATAGCTAAATCATAAGAACTAGAACCTATAGCTAACATCATCATAGATAATTGAGACATAGTAGATAAAGCAATAACTCTTTTAATATCATTAGTAACTACAGCGATTAAACCACTAACTAAAGTAGTAATACCACCTAATCATAAGATAGCTATAAGGATAGAAGGAGTATATTCTAATATAAATCAAGATCTAACTAAAACAAAAACTCCACTACAAACCATAGTAGCGGCATGTAATAAAGAACTAACAGGAGTAGGACCTTCCATAGCACCTAATAATCAAGCATGTAAACCTAATTGAGCACTTTTAGCAGTAGCAGCGACTAATAACATAATAACTAATAAATTTAATATAAAAGTATCAACATGAGGAGTTAATAATTCAATAGTTTCAAAATCTAAAGCATTAAAATAAGTTATCATACAACCTAAACAAATAACAAAGAAAGTATCACCCATACGATTTAATAAAATAGCAGATAAAGCTGATTTCATAGCAGCTATACGAGTACTTCAGAAAGAGATTAATAAATAAGAAACTACACCAACAAATTCTCAACCAATAAACATCATTAAATAATTTTCACTAACAACTAATACAGTCATAAATATAGCAAATACACTTAAAATAATATAGAAACGATTACGATTAGGGTCATGTGCCATATAATCTAAAGCATAATAAAGTACACATAAAGTTACAATACCTACAGGAACCATAACAGACATAGATAAAGAATCAAGTAATATACCATAATTAATATCTAAAGTACCTAAAGAGATTCAAGAACCTAAATGAATAATAACTGGTTCTTCATAAAAATAAGTTAAGAAATTAAACATTTTATAATATATTAGTTACTTTACCTCTTAATCTGTAATATGATACTAATAAGCTTAAACCTATAGCTGATTCAGCACCAGCTAAGATTATAATATATAAAGCATATAAAGTAGCTTGAATATCATCATATTGACCACCAACATATATTAATTTAACAGTAACTGTTAATAATAATATTTCTATACCTATTAATAATGATATTATATTATTTTGACTTATATAAAATATTATTAATATTGTTAACATTGCAATCATTGTTATAAATTTATACTTTTTATTTATTTATTATTTAAATATATATAACATCTATATAATATAGGATATATAATTAATATTATATATAGAGATATACCCCCCTAACCCAACATTGTTGGGTTAGGGGGGAGGTAGCCCTCATACGTAGTATGAGGGCTACCCTACAATGTAGTATATGTATACGTATAATATATATTTATATTATATATTACCCTTTTTAATACCATATAATATAATATTATTATTATTATTTTAATATTTATTTTATATACTAATTATAATTTATAATTATATTTAAAGGTTTATATTTATAATATATTATATATAGATAAGAATTATAAATTATAGCCCTCAGACTATGTCTGAGGGCTAAACCCCCAACCCTACTATGTAGGGTTGGGGGTTAAATATAGTGATTAAATAATATTATATACTTATAATATATATTTACTTATATAGCCCTCATACGTAGTATGAGGGCTACCCCCCTAACCCTACATAGTAGGGTTAGGGGGATAATAAAGTATATATATTAATATTTATATGTTTATATATGTATATATATATAAATTAAAATAGATAGGAGTAAATATATAAAATAAGAAATAATAAGAAATACTTATATGTACCCCTAACCAACTATGTTGGTTAGGGGTAGCCCTCATACGTAGTATGAGGGCTAACCCCTTACCCTAAGTAGGGTAAGGGGTGGGTAAAATATATAATATAATTATATATTTTACCCTTATATTACTCTAATATTTATATAATATATTTTATTTTATACTTTATTTTATACTTTATTATATACTATATATAAGAAAATAATATAATATAATATATAAATAAAATATAAATATAATTTAATTATTATGGTCCTCTGACATAGTCAGAGGACCACCCCTAACCCTACGTAGTAGGGTTAGGGGTAAGCCCTCATACATATGTATGAGGGCTTATAAGTTAAGTAAATATTAATTTATTATAAAATATATATATTAAATTATATATATAGAAAAATATATAATAAAAGATAAAATACTTATATTATACCCCTAACCAACATAGTTGGTTAGGGGTGGGTAAAATATATAATAACATTATATATTTTACCTCCATATATACTTAATATAAATATTATTTATATTGTATTCAATTTAATATACTTATAATTTAATATATTTTAATATTATATATATAACCCCCCCTACATAGTAGGGTTGGGGGTTTAGCCCTCAGACATAGTCTGAGGGCTATAATTATATAATATAAATATTAAGGTCCTCTGACTATGTCAGAGGACCACTCCTACTACGTAGGGTAAATCTTTATATATAATATAAGGATTTATAAGTTAAGTATAATAATATATATATAAATATATAAGAAATATATATATATATATAAATATATAGAAAATAAATATAAGTATAATATAAATTATATTATACCCCCTAACCAACATTGTTGGTTAGGGGGTAGCCCTCATACTAAGTATGAGGGCTACCCCCCTTACCCTACGAAGTAGGGTAAGGGGGGTGGGTAAATATATAATGTTATTATATATTTACCCTTATATTATTCTATAATATATTATTTATCTTTATTTAATATAATAAAAAGAATATATATATATATTAAAAATAAAATATAAATAAAATTATATAATAAAAGGGACCTCTGACAAAGTCAGAGGATCACACCCTAACCCTACTATGTAGGGTTAGGGGTAAGCCCTCATACTATGTATGAGGGCTTAGATAATAAGTAAATATTATAATAAATAAATAATGAATATATTAAATTATAAACAATAAATTAAACTGCGTATAATAATAAGAAACTAATCATAAGACAGAATAGTCCACAAGCTTCTGCTAAAGCGAAACCTAAAATAGCTTGAGGGAATAATGTAGCACGTAATGATGGGTTACGTGATGTTCCATTTATTAAAGCTACGAATACTAAAGCAATACCTATGGCTGCTCCTCCTAATCCTAAAGTTGCTATTGAAGCTCCTATGTATTTTGCTGCTAATGCTAATTGCATATTTATTATTTTTATAAGACCTTTTATTCTATATCCTAAAATATACTTCCCCTTTATTTAAACCCCCAACCCTACTATGTAGGGTTGGGTTAGCCCTCTCACAATGTATGAAGACTATATATATCTATATATTTACATAATATTATATTATCTTTTATTTATATAATATTATTATATTATCTATATATTTACATAATATTATATTATCTTTTATTTACATATATATTAAATTATCTTTTATTTATATAATATTATTATATTATCTTTTATTTACATATATATTAAATTAATATACAATACTTACCCCCTAACCCTACATAGTAGGGTTAGGGGGTAGCCCTCATACGTAGTATGAGGGCTATATAAGTAAATATATATATATATTTATATTTTATATAATAATACTTATTTATATATAACTTAAAGAATAAAGAAATATATAATAATACCCAACCCTACTATGTAGGGTTGGGGGGGATTACTATGTCTGAGGGTTATAAATTATAATAATATTATATTATACTTTATAATATAAGATAAATAAAGAATAAAAATATAAATATATATATTAAAATAATGATATATTTAATTATAATGGCCCTATGACTATAGTCATAGGGCCTCCCCCTAACCCTACATAGTAGGGTTAGGGGGTAGCCCATACTATGTTTGGGCTATTAATGTTTATATTTACTTTATATTTATATAATTATATATATAACTTTAATATTAATATATAAGATATATAAATAAGAGTAAAGAATATAATATAAGATATATTTAATTATTAGGGTCCTCTGACATAGTCAGAGGACCACCCCCCTAACCCTACTACGTAGGGTTAGGGGGAAGCCCTCATACATAGTATGAGGGCTTATATGTTAAGTATATAATATATTTAAATATATATTTATTATATATTAAATTATGACCCATATACATAATATGTAAGTTGATAATATATGTATATATATATATTAATTCTTTAATTAGTAATTATATCTTATTAATAAATATAGATATATATATATATATATAACCCCAACCCTACATAGTAGGGTTGGGGTTAGCCCTCAGACATAGTCTGAGGGCTAAATAAATAATATATTTTAATACTTTATTATTTATAAATCTATAAATATATATATATATTACTCCCTCCCAACCCTACATAGTAGGGTTGGGTTTTATATTAAATTATATATGAAAGTTATATATTTAAATATATATATATATATTATAAAAGAGAATAAAATATAATAATATATATTTAGTAAAAATAGATATTAATAAGGTCCTCTGACAAAGTCAGAGGACCACCCCTAACCCTACATAGTAGGGTTAGGGGTAAGCCCTCATACAAAGTATGAGGGCTTATAAGTAATGTATATATATACTTTTAGCCTCAGACTCTGTCTGAAGGCTATTTTATCTATCTTATAAATATAAGTTTATATATATAAATATATATAATTAATCTTATATAATAGGATATAATAAGAAAGATATTATAAATATAAATTATATTTAAATATAAGAAATAAGATATATAACCCCAACCCTACATAGTAGGGTTGGGGTTAGCCCACATACATAGTATGTGGGCTAAGTATTTCTTTATAAAAAGTATATATTATTATATAATCTTTTATTTATATATTCAAATATAATATAAGAATTAAATAATATATAAGTAAAAAGATATATAAATATATAAATATAAATAGCCCTCAGACTATGTCTGAGGGCTATCCCTAACCAACTATGTTGGTATAATTTAATATAAAATTATATTATTATAATATTTATAATTTATAAGAATAAAAAGATATAAATAATAAATTATATAAAATAATATAAAGGTTATTTATTAAATAACTATAAGAGATAGTTAGGGAATAAATAAGAGAATAAATAGATAAAAATTATAAATCCCGATCAGGTTCCCCTAATCGAACCGTATTTCAACTTACAACAAGTCATTTATAAACGAACCTACAAATAAAGCTTTACAGGAAAGTAAAAATTTCTTGCTGTTGATGAGTGGTTAGTACGAAGTAGTAAAAAATATTTCACCGTAACACTCTAGTTTACGATTACTAGCAATTCCTCCTTCATGTAGTCGAATTTCAGACTACAATTCATAAAAAGAAAATATATATATCAAATTATTATTGTTTAATTTTATTTATATTTATATATTAAAATATAATTGTCAATAATATTGTAACACGTCTATAGCCCATCTTATAAGGGTCATCATGATTAGTCTTCACCCTTGACTTCCTACTATAATAAAATAGTACTTTTTAATAATTAATAATTATATTTATATATTTATAAATAAAGTTTATTATTAACAAGGATTTTGTTCATTTTATAACTTAATATAATACCTCATGGCATGAACTGACGACAACGATGTAACGCCTGTTATAAATTCAAAAGATGGTAAGGTTCTAGGAGGATCATCCAATTAAACGACATGTTCCACTGCTGATGACTACAACCGTCTAATGTCTTGTATTTCACTCTTGCGAGCATACTATTCAGGCGGAATACTTTTCATTTTAATTTATCTTAACTTTATATTTAATAAAAGTTATTACAGTATTCATAGTTCACGGCTATGACTAAATGGGTAACGAGTCCATCTTGCAACCATAGCTTTCATCTCACAACGTCAATAAATATTCAGTTATTTAATTTGCTGTTATAATATTTTCATAGTATTTCATCTCTAAAATATTATTTCATATAACCTTTTTATTTATTCTAGTTTATTATTAATAAACCGTACTACAGATCCTTTAAGCCTTTCTGATTAATGCTTGCCCCCCATGTCTAACCGCAGCTGCTGGCACATGTCTTTGTCGGGACTCTCTCATATATATATCATTATTATATATATTTAGAAGTTTATAGTTTTCCTTTTATTATTCTTTATTATTATTTTATTAATATATTTCTTTTAATCTTATTTTAAAATTATTAGTTATATATCTTTTATAATTATATTATAATATCCTTCTTGTAGATAGCTTGATCAGTCGTTAGACCATTGTCAAATATTCCCCACTGCTGCTTTTAATAAAAGAAAGAGTTTCCTCTTTTGTGACCGTTCTGACCCTAATCATCGGCTCCAGTTCTTTGGCTAGATTTTAATCTAATACCTACATCTGTTTATATTCTTATCTCTTTGTTCCAATTATATTTTCACTCACCTTAACGCTAATCCTATTATCTCTAATATTTTTAACTTGCATGTGTTATGCCTCTACATAGCATTTAATCTGAACCAACATCATGTTCTCCTTTAATTTCTATTTTATCTTGAATTACTCAGAATTGAACTGAGATACATCCATTATGAGTGGACTGCTCTACCATTGAGCTATAATTCATTTAATATATATATATTATGATTATATACTTTTATTATTTTTTATATATTATGATTATATACTTTTATTATTTTTTATATATTATGATTATATATTATGATTATATTTTATATATTATGATTATATATTATGATTATATATTATGATTATGAATATAATATTTATATATACTTATGAAATATATATATATTTACTTTATGATAGTATTTACTTTATGATAGTATTAATTTTATGATAATTATTATTATGAATATAACTTTATGAAAGTATACTTTATGATAGTATATATTTTATGATAATATAATATTATGAGTATATATTATGAGTATATAATTTATGAAATATATTATGATTATATTTTATGATAATATTAATTATGAAATATATTTTTATGATAAATATATAGTTCTATTATGAATGAACCTTTTTAAGATTTTATTCTTACCTATTTATCTAAAAATAGATAATATACAACCCTTAACCTTATAATATAAGGATAGCCCTCATACTTAGTATGAGGGCTATATATAAATATATATATTTCTTATTATATAACCTTTCTTTTATATTAAAATATATTAGTTTATAATAAATTATATAAATGTATTATTATTATAATAAGTTTTATAATACTTCAACCTTACAATCTAAGATAAGTATTAAATTATAAAATAGTTTAATAAATATTAATATATAAATAAAAGATAATATTTACAACCCCAACCCTACATAGTAGGGTTGGGGTATAGCCCTCATACTAAGTATGAGGGCTATAATATATATATATATATATTTAATTTATATAACTATACAACTTTATTATATAAGATTTAAATTTCAGAATAATATGAAGAATATTTATAAATAAAAGATAATATATATATATACTTTACCAACCCCCTAACCCTACAATGTAGGGTTAGGGGGTAGCCCTCAGACATAGTCTGAGGGCTAATAATGTATCTTTATTATAATATAAATATATAAAAATATATCTAATATCTAATATAAATATATAAAGATATATCTAATATCTAATATAAATATAAAATATATAATATATAATATATACTTACCCCCCTAACCCGACTATGTAGGGTTAGGGGGGGTAGCCCTCAGACATAGTCTGAGGGCTATTATATTTACAATATATTTAATTCTTTTATTATATACTAATATAAGTTTATCTATATATATATTATATATAATTTAACTAAATATAAATTATAATAATATATAGATATTAAATATAATGAGAATTATACCCAACCCTACAAAGTAGGGTAGGGATTAATATAACCACCCCCAACCTTACATAGTAAGGTTGGGGGTAGCCCTCAGACATAGTCTGAGGGCTATTAAATATATATATATATCTCTCTTTATATAATATTTATTTATTTTATACATTATAGATTCTTTATAATATAAAATATAATATATATACCCCCCCCCAACCCTACTTAGTAGGGTTGGGGGGGTAGCCCTCATACTACGTATGAGGGCTATAATAATATATTAATATATATTTATCCTATATTATTTTGTATATAAATATATAAATATATAAGTACTCTCAATACTATTATATATATAATTAATTATATAATTAGAGTAATAAGATTATAATATATATATATTGAGATTATTGCAGTAGATAGATTCGAACTATCAATACAAAGTCATGAGCATTGTATGTTACCAATTACATTATACTACTTACCTTTAAGTATAAAGGAATAAGAAAGAGATAAAGTAAAAAATAAAGAGGAAAATAAAAATGTTAAGATAGGGGGTTAGCCCTCAGACGTAGTCTGAGGGCTAACCTAAGTAAGTAGGGTTAGGGGTATAATGAATAAATAAGAAATAAATAAAATAAATTATTTATTAGGATATAATTTATTAATTAAAGGTTTAACAATAGGAGAGAAACGTCTTTCAAGATTTAAAGCACCTAAATTAATTTCATAAACAAAAGCTATAACTAAAGAGAATAAGAATATAATTAAAATAATTAAACCATATAAACCATTAGAGTAAGCACTAACAACGAAAGGTAAAATAGATGATATTTCTAAATCAAATGGTAAAAATAATATAGCAACTAATATAAAAGCTACATTAAAAGCTGATCTTGATTGTTGATAAGATGTAAATCCACATTCAAAAGGACCATTCTTTTCTATATAAGGATTCTCTGATGATATTAAATAATTAATTAATATTAATATTACTGCTACTATAGGTGTTAATATTAAATATATTGTAAACATTTTATAAAGTTATTAAATAAAGACCTTCTGATATGTATGGTAAATATATAAAGAAACTTAATAATATTATAATACTTACTGATAATATATATGCTATCGTTGGATTTATTATATTATTATTTATTATTTTTATATCATTTGTACTTGTCATTAATATTTTTATTATATTAGAATAATAATAAGTAGCTATTACACTACATACTACTATAGTACAAACTTCCATTGTATAATTATCTTGTAATGCACCTGATAATACATATAATTTAGCATAAAATCCTGGTAAAGGTGGTATACCTATTAATGAAAATAAAGCTAATATTAAACAAAATGCTAATGTTAAATTAGGTAATTTTAATTGATGTATATATAATAAAGGAGATCATATAGATATAGGTTTATTTATATATTCACCTGCACTTAAAATACCTAAAAATAATATTATATGTGTTAATGCATATTGTATTATATAAATATAAAAAGATATATCATATGACATAATAGTTAATAATATATAACCAAAATTTAATATACCACTATAAGCTAATATAGTTTTTATATTAACTTGATATAAAGGTTTATATGCAGCTATAAATAAAGATATATAAAAGAATATAATTAAAATATGATGATGAAATAAATTAGCATTAATATATATAAATGATGCTATAGATATTTTAGCAACTATACTAATATAAGCTGTTATATATGTAGGTGCATAATTATATACTGCTATACTTCAACGATGTAAAGGAGCTAATCCCATTTTAAATAATAAAGCTATTATTAATATATCAAAATAAATATAATTTAAATTATTATCTATATCCATAATATTATTAAACATATAAATATCTGATAAATTAGTAGTACCAGTATAATTATATATATAATAAGAAGCTATTAAAATTATAGTAGAAGCTATACCACCCATTAAGAAATAAAGTAAAGCAGCTCTTGATGAATTATAAGATCTATTATGTAAACCAGTTAATAAATATAAAGAATAACTTTGTAATTCTATAATTATGTATAAAGTTATTAAATCATTAACTAAAGGTAATAATAACAAACCTATCATATTAGCTAATATTAATAATAATAAATATGTTGATTTTAAATCATATTTATTTATATTAGTATTATATATTAATAATAATATTATTATTATAAATAATAAATATGATAAAGGTAAATTATATGATGTTAAAGTAAATCAACTATTATATATTGTTATCCCTGGTGTTAATGCTATTATATTATATGAATTATAATATAATATAAATGAAAATATTATTGTTATTATACCTAATCTATTTATTAAAATAGAATTAGAATAAGTTGAATATACTAAAAATATTAAAAAACTTGTTAATAACATTACCTTTATATTTATTTATATTATAAAATATTAAATATTATTATATATTTATATTATATATATCTCTATAGCCCTCATACTATAGTATGAGGGCTATATTGTATTATCTTTATATATATATATTTTATAAATATAATAGTTATATATTAATATTATATTATAATATTATCTTTACCATACCCCCCTAACCCTACTATGTAGGGTTAGGGGGGTAGCCCTCATACTACGTATGAGGGCTACATAAGTTATTCTATAATATATATTTATTATTATATCTTTTTCTTATACTTTATATATATATATTAAATATTATATAAATATATTAATTTATAATTATATAGGAATATATAAAATAAATTAATTATTATAGTTTTCTATTATATATTTATATTATAGCCCTCATACGTAGTATGAGGGCTACATATATTATTTCTTATAATATATATATTTATTATTATATTTACTTTATTTTTATCTATATTATAATAATAATAAAAAGATAATATATATATACTTTTACTAACCCCCTAACCCTACTATGTAGGGTTAGGGGGTAGCCCTCATACATAGTATGAGGGCTATATAAGTTATTCTATAATATATATTTATTTATATTATATTCTTTATACTTTATATATATAATTTCATATTCTAATATATATCATATATATATAACTTTTCTATAGCCCAATCCTACATAGTAGGATTGGGCTATATATATAAAATATTAATTATTTATATTTATTTTTATTAATAATTTATATTAAATTCTATAATATAATCTAAGGATTAATTATGGCCCTCTGACTATGTCAGAGGGCCATCTATTAATAATCTTATTATATAGGTTAATGAAATATAATAAAATGAATATATAATATATATATATATATATATTTCTTAAATAATAAGGATAAATTAAATGGAAGTAATATAAGGGTAAAATATATAATAATATTATATATTTTACCCACCCCCTTACCCTACTATGTAGGGTAAGGGGGTAGCCCTCATACATATGTATGAGGGCTACCCCTAACCAACTATGTTGGTTAGGGGTACATCTAAGTATTTTATATTTCTTCTTATATATTTTTATTTATATATATATATATATTCTTTAATTTATATATTAATTCTTTATTTA
The DNA here is from genome assembly GCA_002109505.1 of Yamadazyma laniorum. Lineage (NCBI taxonomy): Eukaryota > Fungi > Ascomycota > Pichiomycetes > Serinales > Debaryomycetaceae > Yamadazyma > Yamadazyma laniorum. The sequence goes on along the minus strand of MVNT01000025.1, from coordinate 7,250 downwards.
TATTATAACTCTTAAACATAGAATAAGAGTTTATTTTAAGATATAAATAAGTTAAATTATAAATATATAATATATAAGAATAACATAAGGGTAAATATAATATATATATATATTATATTTACCCTACCCCCTTACCCTACGTAGTAGGGTAAGGGGGTAGCCCTCATACGTAGTATGAGGGCTACCCCTAACCAACATAGTTGGTTAGGGGTATAATTAAGTATATTTTATTATATCTTTATTTTATATTTTCTATATATTGTTATTTATTTATTTATTTATATATATATATATATTCTTATAATAAATTAATATATACTTAACTTATAAGCCCTCATACTTTGTATGAGGGCTTACCCCTAACCCAACATAGTTGGGTTAGGGGGTGGACCTCTGACATAGTCAGAGGTCCATAATATTTAAATTATATTATATAATTCTTATATTTAATATAAAAATATATTGTATTTCTATTATATTAAATAGAATAAATTATAAATAATATATATATATATAATTAATATTAAGTATATATGGGGTAAAATATATAATAACATTATATATTTTACCCACCCCCTTACCCTACTACGTAGGGTAAGGGGGTAGCCCTCATACATAGTATGAGGGCTACCCCTAACCAACATAGTTGGTTAGGGGTACATCTAAGTATTTTATATATTATCTCTATTTTCTATTTAACTTATTTATTTATTATTTTATATTCTATATTTATAATATTAATTTATATTTAATTTATAAATCCTTATATATAATTAGAGAATCTTTTATATTTATATAATATTATTATTATATATAATATATATATAATTATGTTAGATTAAATAAATTATAAATAATATATATATTAATAAATAATAGAGTATATAGGGGTAAAATATATAATAACATTATATATTTTACCCACCCCCCCTTACCTTAGGGTAAGGGGGGTAGCCCTCATACATATGTATGAGGGCTACCCCTAACCCAACATAGTTGGGTTAGGGGTATAATATAAGTATTTTTATTATTTCTTTATTTTTATTATTTACTTTCTATATATTTATATATATTATATTTATTTTATATTATAATAAATAAATATATACTTAACTTATAAGCCCTCATACATAGTATGAGGGCTTACCCCTAACCCTACTATGTAGGGTTAGGGGTGGTCCTCTGACAAAGTCAGAGGACCTTGTATATCTATTTAATATTATTTTATCTTTATATTATATATTATATCTATTTTATATAATTGGTTATATCTAAGTATATATTATATAATATATTATATAATTAAAATAGAGATAAAAATATAAAATATATTAATTATTATATAATAAATAATATAGGATATAAAGAGTTATGGGGTAAAATATATAATGTATATTATATATTTTACCCACCCCTTACCCTACTTAGGGTAAGGGGTTAGCCCTCATACGTATGTATGAGGGCTACCCCTAACCAACTATGTTGGTTAGGGGTATAATTAAGTATATTTATACTTTATTTTATTTACTTATTATCTCTTATTATAATAAATTAATACTTTTATTAAATATGTAAATTTAATATAATAAAAGAATAAAAATATAAATATATATATATAATTATAAATAGTAATATATATATATATATATAGAGACAATATAGGGTAAAATATATAATAAGATTATATATTTTACCCACCCCTTACCCTACTTAGGGTAAGGGGTTAGCCCTCATACTATGTATGAGGGCTACCCCTAACCAACTATGTTGGTTAGGGGTATAATTTAAGTATTATTTTAATATATTTATTTTATTATATATATTATTTAATATTAATTTATAATATTATACTTTTTATTAAATATATATAATAAGATTATAAAGGAATAAATATATAAATAAATATATAATATATATTATATAAATAGAAATATAAGGATATATAGGGGTAAATATATAATAACATTATATATTTACCCACCCCCTTACCCTACAAAGTAGGGTAAGGGGGAGTAGCCCTCATACTACGTATGAGGGCTACCCCTAACCCAACATAGTTGGGTTAGGGTATAATATATGTATTTTATTATTAATATATCTATATAATTTAAGATTAATATATAATATAAATATAATATATATATATATAATTTAAGATTAATATAAATATAAATATATATATATAATTTAAGAATAATATAAATATAAATAATTAATATAACTTCTTTAACCCTACTACGTAGGGTTAGCCCTCAGACTATGTCTGAGGGCTATATAATGTATATATATAATATATAATATATAATATATAATATTTAATATTTAATATATAAGATTTAAGAATAAAGGTAAGAATAAATAATAAAAAGATTATTACTTTTATAATAAGTAAATAAAATAAAATAAAGAAAGATAATAATTATAAGAATAATATAAAAATAAAATTAAATAAATTAATATGAAACAAATGAATTATGTTACACGTTGATTATTTAGTACATCACATAAAGATATTGCAATATTATATTTAATATTTGGTATGATATCAGCTATGGTTGCTACAGGTATGTCTGTTTTAATAAGAATGGAATTAGCTAATGGTAATAGTCAATTTTTCCATGATAACCATCAAGCTTTTAATGTTATGGTTACTGGTCATGCTATTGCTATGATTTTCTTATTCGTTATGCCTATTTTAATTGGTAGTTTTGGTAATTTCTTTGTACCTATCTTAATAGGTGCTGTAGATATGGCTTTCGCTAGATTAAATAATATTAGTTTTTGATGTTTACCTCCTGCTTTAGTTTGTATTATTGTTTCTGTTTTAATAGAAAACGGAGCCGGTACTGGTTGAACTGTATTAAATATGCAGTTTATTAAAATATCATTCGATGCATTGAACACCTTTTTATATTTATATATATATATAAATATATATATTATAAATTACTCTTATATATATAATACTTATATACCCCTTTCTGAAACAGAAAGGGGTATAGCCCTCAGACAAAGTCTGAGGGCTATGAATGCCCTATATCTGTACCCTTATAAAGTAATAATATTTATAATACAAGGTTTATTTGCCTGTACATTATTATTTTATAATGTACATCAGAGACTTAACATGATAGTACATATTAAATTATATAATTATCTTAATAATAAAGAAGATAAAAATAAATATATATCACAATTAAATAATAATAAAATAAAATTAAATAAAAATGATAATATTGATTTTAATCAATGATTATCTGGATTTACGGATGGTGAAGGTATATTTAATATAAATATAAATAAAAATAATAAAATAACATTTATTTATAAATTATCTAAATTAAAATATAATGAACAAATATTATATAAGATTAAAGATAATTTAAAAATAGGTCGTATTATATATAAATATAATATGTATCATTATATTATAACTAATGAAGAACATTTATTAAATATATTAATACCTATATTTGATAAGAATCCTTTATTAACATCTAAACAATATTATTATGAAAAATTTAAAGATTGTTTATTAATATATACTAATAATAATATATCTTTATCTAATAAAATAGATTTAATTAAACAAATTAATAATGAAGAAATACCTTTAAATTATAAATCTAATATATGATATAAATTATATGATAACAATTTAGATTATTATAATTTTAATTTAAATGATAATATTAATAATATTATTATAAATAAAATAAGTAAAAGTTGAATTATAGGTTTTATAGAATCTAAAGGTAATTTTAATTTAATTAATATTTCTGATAATAAAATTATACATTCTTTTAATATAACTTTAAATTCAGATTATCTTATTTTAAATTGTATAAGATCTTTATTAAATTTATCTATTGGTATAGATAAATTAAATAATAATATATTTAGATTAGAAATAAATAGTAATAAAAATATTAAAAATATAATAGATTATTTAATAACAAAAGATCATAAAATATTATTTTTAGGATATAAGAATTGACAATTTTCAATATGAAAAAGATCATATAATAAGTTTAAAAATAAATATAATAAATTATTAAAAATAAAGAAAATAATAAATAAATAATTTAATATGTATAAGGTATAGTCCAAATAAAATTCCTTAATAAGGATATAAATAAATATATCCCTTCTTTACAAGAAGGGATAGTCCTCATACATAGAGGACTACCCCTAACCCTATTTTATAGGGTTAGGGGTATGTTTATTATTTTATATAGATATCCTCCTTTATCTTCTATAGGTTCTCATTCAGGTCCTTCAGTTGATTTAGCTATATTTGCTTTACATTTAACATCAATTTCTAGTTTATTAGGTGCTATAAACTTTATAGTTACTATTATTAATATGCGTACTATAGGTATGGGTATGATAAATATGCCTTTATTTGTATGAGCTATATTATTTACAGCTATTTTATTATTATTATCATTACCTGTATTAACAGCTGGTGTAACTTTATTATTACTAGATAGAAACTTTAACACCGGGTTCTACGAAGTAGGAGCCGGAGGTGATCCTATATTATACGAACACCTTTTCTGATTCTTTGGTCACCCTGAAGTTTATATTATTATTATACCTGGTTTCGGTATAATATCTCATATCGTTTCTACTTACTCTAAAAAACCTATCTTTGGTGAAGTTGGTATGTTATATGCTATGGGTTCTATTGGTTTATTAGGTTTCTTAGTTTGAAGTCATCATATGTATATCGTTGGTTTAGATATTGACTCTAGAGCTTATTTCACTTCTGCTACTATGATTATCGCTGTTCCTACTGGTATTAAAATATTCTCTTGAATGGCTACTATCTATGGAGGTGAAGTAAGATTAGGTATTCCTATGTTATTTGCTTTAGGTTTCTTATTCTTATTTACTGTTGGAGGTTTAACTGGAGTTATGTTATCTAATGCTTCTATTGATGTTGCTTTCCATGATACTTATTATGTAGTTGGTCATTTCCATTATGTTTTATCTATGGGAGCTTTATTTTCATTAGTTGGTGGTTATTATTATTGAGGTCCTGCTATGTTTGGATTAAATTATAATAAAATATGAGCTGAAATACATTTCTGATTATTATTTATATCTGTTAATATAATATTCTTACCAATGCATTTCTTAGGTTTAAATGGTATGCCTCGTCGTATTCCTGATTATCCTGATGCATTTATTGGTTGAAATTATATTAGTAGTATAGGTTCTATGATATCTGTTATATCTGTTTTAGTTGGTTTAAAAAGTGTTCTTATCCAATTAGATAATGGTGAAAATGAAACATTTGATACTCAAGTTACTCCTGATTTCTTAGAAGCTAATTTAACTAGAACTAATAGAGATTCAGATCTTGAATTAATCTTAAGTAGACCTGCTGAATTCCACACATTCAGTGAGTTACCTATATTAACACACCCTAAATAATATTTATATATTATTTAATTATTTATTCATTTATATATTATCTATATATTTCTTAATAACCCTCAAACACAGTCTGAGGGTTGCCCCCAACCCTACTTAGTAGGGTTGGGGGTATATCTTAATTATTTATCTATCTATTTTTATTTATTAATATTATTTAATTTATATTATCTTTATTATCTAAAATTATATATATATTTATATAATATCATATTTACCTCCCTAAACCTACAATGTAGGTTTAGGGAGGTAACCCTCAGACATAGTCTGAGGGTTAAGTTTAAAGTTATATATCTTATATTTACTTATAAATAAAGAATATATTATATCCATACCTTTTATAAAGTTTCTCTATTTATTATTTATACTTATTATTTAATTTAATAATAATATATTATTTTATAAATATCAAGAGATATATATATATATATATTTCTATATAGCCCTCAGACTATGTCTGAGGGCTACCCCCTAACCCTACGTAGTAGGGTTAGGGGGTAAGTATAGTTATATTATAATATTCTTTATATATATTAATTTAATTCTTTCTTATATATAATAATAAAAATATATAAGTAATAATATAGAAATAGTCCTCAGATTATATCTGAGGGCTAACCCAGACCCTACTATGTAGGGTCTGGGAGGTAATATTATAAAATATATATATTATTAAATATAAGAAAATAAACAATATAATATTCTTTCCCACCCTAATCCTACTACGTAGGATTAGGGTGGGAGCCCTCTGACATAGTCTGAGGGCTCATAATAAATTATTAATATATTTCTATTTTATCTTATAATTATATATATTTAAATCTTATATAAAAATATATATAATAATATCTTTAATAATTAAGGATATAAATATAATAATATCTTTAATAATTAAGGATATATATGTATATAATAATATCTTTAATAGCCCTCAGACTATGTCTGAGGGCTACCCCTAACCCTACTTAGTAGGGTTAGGGGTTAAGTATAGTTATATTTTATTATAATTTATATATTAATTTTATTATTTCTTTTATATATTAATAATAAAGTATATTATATAAATAAATATATTATATATATTACTATTTAGCCCTCAGACTATGTCTGAGGGCTACCCCCTAACCCTACTATGTAGGGTTAGGGGGTATAATATATGTTTATAAATATATATAGATTATATAAAGTAACTTATATATATATATGTTATAAAAGAGTATATAAATAATATAATAAATAGAATATAAATATTACTCCCCCCCAATCTTACATAGTAAGATTGGGGGAGTAGCCCTCAGACATAGTCTGAGGGCTACCCCTAACCCTACATAGTAGGGTTAGGGTATAATTAAGTATATTTTATAGTTATAATATAAATATATAATTAATAATATAATAATAATAATAATTTTAATATAAACTATTATTCCCAATCTTACATAGTAAGATTGGTTTAATTTTATTTATTATATAATGTAAATATAAAATAAATAATATATAATATAATATTATCACACCCAACCCTACTACGTAGGGTTGGGTAGCCCTCAGACTTTGTCTGAGGGCTATAATTAATAAATATTATAATATAAGTAATACTATTATATAAGTTATACTATTATATAAGTTATACTATTATATAAGTTATACTATTCTATAAGTAATATTATTATATAAGTAATACTATTAATTAATATATAACTTATCTTATATATTCTAATATTAATAATAATATTTATATTTAATATTATTATAGATAAATATAAAGAATAAATATATAATAGCCCTCAGACATAGTCTGAGGGCTA
>MVNT01000024.1:0-44670 GCA_002109505.1 Yamadazyma laniorum | reverse complement strand
GTGGATGTAAAGGATCCGGTCCATTGAGTGCTCAGGATATCTTGAGGAGTTTCAACAACAACGAGAGTATTACCATCGGAGCCGGTGGTAGTGTAAGTTGATGTAAAAGATCCGGTCCATGTTGTACTGATAGTAGGTTCAGGTGTCTCAACAACGACTACGGTCTTTCCATCGCTACCGGTAGTAGTGTAGGTTGATGTAAAGGATCCAGTCCATGTTGTACTGATGGTAGGTTCAGGAGTCTCAACAACGACTACGGTCTTTCCATCACTACCAGTAGTAGTGTAGGTGGATGTAAAGGATCCGGTCCATTGAGTGCTCAGGATATCTTGAGGAGTCTCAACAACAACGAGAGTATTACCATCACTACCAGTAGTAGTGTAGGTGGATGTAAAGGATCCGGTCCATTGAGTGCTCAGGATATCTTGAGGAGTTTCAACAACAACGAGAGTATTACCATCGGAGCCGGTGGTAGTGTAGGTTGATGTAAAAGATCCGGTCCATGTTGTACTGATGGTAGGTTCAGGTGTTTCAATGACTATAGTTGGTTTGCCATCGCTACCGGTGGTAGTATAGGTTGATGTAACGGAACCTGTCCATGGGGTGGTCACGATTGATTCTGGCACTTCCACAGTTACAATAATGTTACCGTTGGATCTCGTAGCCGTTATTGTCTCAGTATCTGGGTTTGTCCAAAAAGCTGTGGTGGTTGAACAAGAGAAATCCTCATCGGTGTACCATGGTATATCATTAGTATGAATTGTTCCGTCAGGGTAGGTTATACTGATAGTAAATACAGCTCTTATGTCACCATTTGCGTAGAGAACTTTGATGGGGTAATACTGACCTGCTACTAAGGTAACTTTCTGAGGGTCACCATTGAGATGAAACTCTGAAGAGTTGTAACTGGGATCAGTACAGCAGTCGTACCCAAATGCAACATTAGCTGCATTATCAGCTGTTGTAGTAATAGTATATTGCCCGGAGGTCTTTGCATAAAAGTATCCACTCATCTTCAACCCAAAGTAGTTGATATTTTGAGAGACACCGTACAAGTCCTCATAGTAAGGTCCTTTGGTTCCTGGAGGGGGGGTGTATGTGAAATCAAGCTTGGAGATTCCTTGGTAGACATATGAAGGAGAAGTGGAATCAATTATTTTAAAATAAGCCTCAATATCAGCCTTAGTAAGTGAGGGATTGTCAGTAATATCCGAATAGTAGGAAACTTGGAGACCAGGCAGTAAATTACCTGGGTTGCACCCTAAGCCTTTAACGAATGATACCAAGAAGCTTCCGAGAAGCAAACTCTGTCTAAGTTTCATTGGGAAGTTGTTGCACTGTTTGAGATCTACAAATATTACAATATTTATATATTTTTCAACCTTTACTTATCAACAGGACCAAAAGTTTCATCTACGTTTCTTCTTCATAGGTATCTAATCGAGTAAAACCACATCTCAGTGCACAATAAGTATTTCTCCTTATTTTGGAAATACAAACTCTTTGGTGACCTCCTGGGACACTCGCTACTCCTAACAGGCCCAAAAGAGCAAAGGGAGGGCCATATTCGGGAGCTTTCTAGACAAGGAATTCGTTGAGTGAAATTGAAATTACTACTTTGAGAACCGGAACAATACAGTTTATTCGAGCTGCCCAAAAAAGCTTTGATCACACAATTTTGGCTAAAGCCATGAGAAAATTAATGAAAACATTCTTAGTCTGTGAATTACCATTCCTGTACCGTACAAATATTTTGGCTACTTCCCCATCAAAAGGGAACATGGTAATAATAAATAAAAAAAACTCGCCTCGGAATGATTTCATCCTCCTGATTGGTTTAGTAAATTGATGGTTACATCTCAAAGAACTTCTTGTGTACATCACTTTTTCCCATTTCTTGTTGTTTCTACCAAAAAGCTTACTTCCTAAATTCCTCCACATTAACACTGTCATTTTTTACGCAAAACATGAATAACACCTCGCATTCTACAAAGCGGGCTATGTGGGCAATTTTCTGATGGGAATTCTATTCCAGTCGCTAGTTTTTTTATCCATGCCGATTTTAGTGGCTGTTCGGAACAATGCATCATCTAAGAATGGAATGTTTTTTTAGTGGAAAAGTCTTTGTCTTAATATGGCTAGGTAAAAAGGTCTGTTGTACAAAAGAGATCGAAAGCCCACTCAACAAAGGCACTCTTTTATTTTGGCTTGTTCCATTTACTCTTTCCAGAATTAACCTTGAAAAATAAAAGCCAACTTCATACAAAGGTTTGTTGACAGTCCTCAAAGGCATGTGGAATTGCCCCTAGAAGCAGATTTAAAGTAACTGAGGTGACCGAAAGCGTTTATTTCTCTTCTCTTTCGAGTACAGGTAGTCAATCATTAAATCAACTTACTACAAAGACACCTAATATGTCCACTTTGAGCCGTAAAGTCCAAAATAGCAAAAATATACATCACGGCGCTAAGTATTTCCCATTGAAGTTTGAAAACTTATTAGCATCTTATTTGAGAACTGAACATGCACGTAACAGCAATAGGTAGTATACAAGAAAACCAATGTTGAAGGAAAGTTACACAAGAACATTGTCTGGATGCACATTCACACCAAAAGATGGCAAAAACTCCTGGGTCGATGACATAAATATCAATTCTCGGAAGTTCGCCTCAATCTAAAAAACATGTACGCGAATTCTGGGATTCGATTTATAGTTTCCTATCTGGACGATTTTGTAAGCAGCTCCATAATCGACACATCTGATGTCCTGGTACCTCCCAATGTCGCGCTAGATGCTACAAAGTTTTATTACTGATTACATAATTATAAGATCCGAATTTGAGAGGGCGTATATTATGAGTAGCTTGGAGTTAGGAAAGACAATTTCGAGGTTTATGAGGGTAGGCCATAAAAATATACAGTGAATACACTGAAGGGGAAAGTGAAATCACACTTACTTCCCCACGCGGAGCTTGTTAAGCTGTGTCCCGGCGTTGATTCGTGACAATAAATTCGAAATTAATCAATAAGGCGAGTCTTTGCATGATATAAGTTGCAATTGCCATTTTCTATGTTTACATTCCTACATACAAAAGGAGAATCTCCATATTGTGTGATATGGCACACATATGCGACTGTATATGAGTTACAGCCTTCTCGGTCATTGAGCTACTGGAAACGGATGTGTGATTTTTTCACAAATGAATACGTGCATAATTCCCAGAACTATGCATGAACGCGGATCACAATACGACCCTCGGAAGTCTTTTCCTGACTTTCTTCATTAGCTGCTATTCGCGCTTGGGTCAAATGTGGCACTTGAGTTAGGTGTGTAAGTTATTGACTTTGTCACAGGTGCAGTTACCACGAGTGCGAGCGGTCCGGTAGGTTTCGAAACAACAAATTCAATTAAAGAAGCTAGATGGCTTCCTTTCCACGCAAAACAATCGCACGAGAAGCAGGTTTGGTCAATGATGCGAAGTTCTCAGTTTGTTCAAAATCACTCATGTTAGATGACTATGTGAAGTTCCTCAGGGTGCGACCGAAAGAATAAAGATATTTAGTTAAAGTATTCTTCAACCTCTTTACTTCGAATTAGTTGTCGAAAAACTTTTGCGTTACTACAGAGGTAGTGCCATGTGGAATGACTTCATATTCACTAAATGAAAAGGATAGGCTTTTTTACAGCTTCGGGTGGCTTAACAGTCCCAGAAATTCTGTTAAGCTGGATGTAGAGGAGGAAAAAACAATCAGAAGCAGCACTTGAATGACGCTCACCCAACCCCCCTCTTCCCACTTGCACCTTACTTCATTTCCATTTTGCTGTATTTGTATCTGTCTCATCACCTCCTCCCTCTTGTTAGGGGAGTCTAACATTCGAAGTAGTATATGTTGCCGTAGGATAAGCACAATTTCTCCATAAAGCTCTCGGGGAGAGAACGAGATTATCTTCGTTGAGGTTGATCTTAGAATTATCATCGGGAGGCTCTGGATTGAGCGAGTATCAGGTACCAGAAGTACAGATAAAAAAATCTGTTTGTTCCTTTGATAAAGCTTCTGTGTTGTTGGCTTCTATACATTGTAAAATCGTGATTGAAACTCAAGTGCGTGGGTGCCATGGGCACTCTTTACGGCTTCTGACCAATCAGGAGAGTGCTCTGATTCTCCCGAGACAGGTCAGACAACTAGCCTTTGCAACTTTCTTGCAGTACATTTGATATTGCCATAACTAGAACTTTTTGTCTTTTAGCTCGGCATGAAGTAGGTATACTTAAACGAGGCATATCTCATCTTAAGTTTCCAATAAAATTTGAGCTGGGAAGGAAGGTAAAATGAGTGAATCCTTCGACAAGTACCTTTCCTCAAATCTGTAATTATATAACCATTGGTTTTCAAGCTTTCGATTTCTTTTCACCTTCAGATTGGCCTCCGGTAGAACGGTGGTGTCATCCTTGTCTCCAAGGTTCTGTAGCACGTGTTAAAGCTGCTCACAATCTGTTAAGTCAGCGCAGTAGTTATTTTCCAATACAATTGCAACATTTGTTGCTAGTATATTGAAAATTATGGTTTCTGCGAAATTTACCTAAAATGAATTCAAACGAGAAACTATAAGAATAAATTAATATTTGGTATAATCGAGTGTTTGAATGATGCGTAATATTGAAGTATGTGCCGTTGATAAATATAGTCTGGATATTGATCGATGAAATGAAGGGTTCGAATCAATTTCAAATTTGCCTCCAGCGATCCCATGATATCCTATGCAAAAGAGCGATTTGGTTTTCGGTTTCTACGTATTCAAAGTTGGTGTAATGAAACAATGTAAATAGAAATAATTAAACCTGATTGGGTGAAATCAATGGCCTCGAAAAAAACAAATTAAACAAAAAGAAGGAGAGGAGCTTCCAAACAATAAAAGAAGAACACATACAAAAAGCACACTTAGAAGGTGATCCACAAAAGAGCACACAATGCAGCTAAGAACCTAAAAGAGTTCTTAGATCCCATGGCTTCATAGGTAGAAATTGCTGGCACGGAAGCACCCCCGTTTGGTGAACCTGAACCGTTGGAGCCTGAGTCACCGTTTGGAGGACCAGTTGTTACAACGGTCTTAGGTGGTACAGGAGTGACAGTTGTATAAGTTGTTACCACTGGAATACCTGGTGATCCTGGAGATCCTGGAGGTGTGTAAGTGGTAGTTACCACCACGGTAGATTGCTCGTGGTGAGGAGTTGGTGTCTCAACAACAACAATCGTTTTACCATCGGTACCAGTGGTAGTATAAGTAGAAGTGAAGTCACCGGTCCATTGGGTAGTGACGGTAGATTGCTCGTGGTGAGGAGTTGGTGTCTCAACAACAACAATCGTTTTACCATCGGTACCAGTGGTAGTATAAGTAGAAGTGAAGTCACCGGTCCATTGGGTAGTGACGGTAGGAGTCGATGTACTGACGCTTGGTTCGGGAGTTTCAACAACGATAACCGTTTTACCATCGGTACCAGTGGTAGTATAAGTAGAAGTAAAGTGACCGGTCCATGGGGTAGTGACGGTAGGAGTCGATGTACTGACGCTTGGTTCGGGAGTTTCAACAACGATAACCGTTTTACCATCGGTACCAGTGGTAGTATAAGTAGAAGTAAAGTGACCGGTCCATGGGGTAGTGACGGTAGGAGTCGATGTACTGACGCTTGGTTCGGGAGTTTCAACAACGATAACCGTTTTACCATCGGTACCAGTGGTAGTATAAGTAGAAGTAAAGTGACCGGTCCATGGGGTAGTGACGGTAGGAGTCGATGTACTGACGCTTGGTTCGGGAGTTTCAACAACGATAACCGTTTTACCATCGGTACCAGTGGTAGTATAAGTAGAAGTAAAGTGACCGGTCCATGGGGTAGTGACGGTAGGAGTCGATGTACTGACGCTTGGTTCAGGAGTTTCAACAACGATAACCGTTTTACCATCGGTACCAGTGGTAGTATAAGTAGAAGTAAAGTGACCGGTCCATGGGGTAGTAACAGTTTCAAAACCAGGAGGTGGTGTGACTGATTGGATGGAGGAGTGAGTAGTAGAGTTCTGCCACTTGACAGGAGGAACACCAATAATAACTGTGACAGGGTCAGATGGGTTTGGTGGAGTTACTGTACTTGTGTAAGGTACAGAATTGGATCCTGTTACTCTAGTGGTAGTGGTCGACTCTGGAGTCTCAACATAAACAGTGCTGTCCGAAGTGAAAGTTGTTGTGTAGCTTCCAGTCCAAGGAACAGTAGTGGTAGGTTCAGTAGGTTCAGGAGGAACAACAACAATAACTGTGACAGGGTCAGATGGATTTGGTGGAGTTACTGTACTTGTGTAAGTACCAGGGCCAGATCCTGTAACTGTAGTAGTAGTACTTGGCTCTGGAGTCTCAACATAAACAGTACTACCAGAAGTCAAAGTTGATGTGTAGCTTCCTGTCCAAGGAACAGTAGTCGTAGGTTCAGGAGGAACAACAACAATAACTGTGACAGGGTCAGATGGATTTGGTGGAGTTACTGTACTTGTGTAAGGTACAGAATTGGATCCTATTGATGTAGTAGTAGTAGTGGTTTCAGGAGTCTCAACATAAACAGTACTACCAGAAGTCAAAGTTGATGTGTAGCTTCCTGTCCAAGGAACAGTAGTCGTAGGTTCAGGAGGAACAACAACAATAACTGTGACAGGGTCAGATGGATTTGGTGGAGTTACTGTACTTGTGTAAGGTACAGAATTGGATCCTATTGATGTAGTAGTAGTAGTGGTTTCAGGAGTCTCAACATAAACAGTACTACCAGAAGTCAAAGTTGATGTGTAGCTTCCTGTCCAAGGAACAGTAGTCGTAGGTTCAGGAGGAACAACAACAATAACTGTGACAGGGTCAGATGGATTTGGTGGAGTTACTGTACTTGTGTAAGGTACAGAATTGGATCCTGTTGATGTAGTAGTAGTAGTAGGCTCTGGAGTTTTAATAATAACTGTAATAGGATCTGATGGATTAGATGGATAGATTGTAGTCGTGGTAGTCCCAGTTCCGGTCCATGGTGTGGTGGTAGTTGTTCTTGGTTCTGGTACTTCCACAGTGATAACAACATCACCGTTAGACTTCGTGTCTGTGACTGTCTCGGTGTCTGATCCTGTCCAAGGAATCGTGGTGGTTGTAGTTGAACAGGAGAAATTGTCTTCGTTAGAATACCATGATACATCGTCAGTATGATTAGAGCCGTCAGGGTATGTCACAGAGAGATTAAATCCAGCAGTATAGTCAGTATTGACATAAATAACTTTAATGGGGTAGTATTGGCCTTCTTGTAGGGTGATTGACTCACTTGATCTTACCCTATACCTTTTAAAGTCAGAAGAGCCATGGCTAGGTTCAGAGCAACAATCAAAACCCAATGCCATTTCAACCCCATTATCGGTTCGTGTAGTTGTGAAGGTATAAGTGCCAGATGTCTGTGCGTAGAAGTAACCTTCCATCTTCAACCCAAAGTAGTTAACATTCTGAGAGACACCATACAAATCCTCATTGTATGGACCATTAACTGTGTTAGGTATTGGGTAGAGAAAATTGGGGTTGGCCACTCCTGAGTAGACATAGGAAGGAGTGGATTCATCTATTTTTGCGAAGTCATTTTCAATGTCAGCGTCATCGGGTGTTTGTATGGGTGTAATATTGCCATAGTAGCCAATTTTAAGACCAGGCAGTAAACCGTCGGTGACACATACCGAGGCTTCAACAAAAGACACCAAAAAGCTTGCGAGAAGCAAACTCTGTTCAAGTTTCATTAGGAAGTTGTTGGAGTGTTTGAAAAGAAAAGATATTACAGTATTTATATGTTTTTCAGTCCATCAAGAAATACAAGAATAGAAGTCTTCGAAACGGTTACACATAAGAGTTCCTATCCAATCCAGTAAATCCACCTTTCAATGCACAATATCATAATTCCTATGTGGTGAATTAACCTCTTCACGGTATGATCAGCAAGCTCGCTATCCCAAAAGGTTTTAAATAGCAAAATTGTGGCCCTTTTTGGAAGCCTTCATGTCCTGATAAATACCTCAATGGGGCTGGCACTGCTTTGAGGTCTGAAAAAACAACAACAACCAATTAGGCTACCCGAGAAACTTGTGCTAGTACCTTTTGGGCTCATTTAATACCGCAAAACAATAAAAAACATCCTAATCGAGTGCGCTCAAAAAAACTTCAGTCCGTGAACTGTCATTCCTGCATCGCGCGGACACTTTTAGTCTACTTATTTAACAATACGGTACATATTAGGAAATAACAATCAACAAAACAAAAATCTTTTTGGCCATATTGATTGTTCGGGTTCGTCCAATTGTCTGTTGTTTACATCCAAAAGAACGTCCAATTTAAAATCCTATTTTGCGACATTTCTACTTTTATATTACCGGATCTTCTTGTGAAAGTCACTTACATTGAGACACCATATTTTATTAGGCAAAATATAAGCATTTCGTAGCATTCCCTAAAGCTGCCAATTTTGATGAACTTCTAGTATGGAAATGATATCATGCTAATCCCTATTTCTGTTGCCGACTTTATTGGCTGGCAATAAGAATTTTGGCCCTGGAACAATGTGTTGTCTAAAAATGAGATTTTTCATCTGGAAACGGTCTATTATGAAGAGTTCTATTGTGCAAGGTGACAAAGCGGCGGCTCAACAAAGAATTCCTTACATTCTTTGTTCTCAAATTTCTCCTTTTAGAATTAGAGATGTGGAGCCAAGGTTAAATGCACTGGAAATTAGTTGTCCCTTTTTAGGGCAGATGAAATTGCCCTAAAAGCAGAATCAAAGTAGCTGAAGGGACCAAAAAGGGTAGTTTTTTTCTCTTACACGTATTCTCTTTTGAGAATAGATAATTATTTTTTAAATCTCTATAACCACAAACAGATATACCTTGTCTGCTTTAGGCTACTTAGTCAAATAATATTGGTTACGATAAATTGCTGCTTCAAGACTGGATAAACCTACTGGCATATTTTCAAATAAAGGGTGTGTGACAGATGGAGTTAAAGCAGGCTGAATGTACCATTGTCCTTTCCTACATTGCTGCCCCGTTAGAAATGCTCAACTCGTATGGGCCGTCCCCTAGAGTATGAGAAATCCCAGCAGGAATGTATTTCAATCGAGACTTTGCGTCAATTTTTACTAATTATAATTCGTTGAAAAAACGTTACGCACATTTCTAGCCACTTAAATTACGATGATGAAGAAGGAGGCAATTCGTATCCACTTCGTTCATTACGCAAGTAGAAGCGATATTCTACGGGCAAATTGTCTATAGGTTGTTCACCAAACGTGTGGCTCACCAGCATGCCATATTCCGTTGGCTGGTATTTATCATTTTATACCTGATACACTTGACATGATAATGAACGTGTAGCACCGATCTGAATTCCCGCTTTCAACTCAATTCTGCTGGTAGCTCGACAGGCAAGCACCCAGGAATTGCTGTTGGCAATTGCTAGTGGAGTGTACAAATTGCGGCAAATTAAGCTTAACGGGGGCCCACTGCTTTTCTACGCCCTAGAGGTGTTTGGGTTATGGATGCCAGTCTTTTAAAATAGGGTCACATGTTTGTCACCCTCACCTACATTTTTGAGAATTTCATTTTAAGTCCCTACCAATTGAACCATGAAGGCAGATTGTAGCTGCATGTCTAGACCAACTGTACGAGGATATGTTATGTCAGGCTCCGTTGGATTTTCCGGGGTCGACATTCGCGCCTCCTTAAGTGCTCTTTCATTTGTCCGGTCGTTCGCTTCCCCCCTCTAGATTATCGTCAAGAAGTCTGCATTGGTGCTGCACCTACGACCATCTTATCATGAACTGGTGTCATCCCATCCAATCAGCAACATCCCTGTTCTTACCCTTGATGTATCGTGGATTCTCCGAGTGCTCAATGATAGTTTTTCTTTCATTAGGCTCATAAAATGCATGCAATCTGCATGCAATCTGCATGCTCTCCAGTATCCAGTATTTTTTTAGATCACTATAGATTTATTAACAAAACTCCTGCATGATTTGAAGGGCTGGTAATGCATCACATTCGCCACAGCAATGTGAACTCGAAAACAACATTGAAGTCTACAACGCATTATTCTTGATTCTCAGAGACACGGGCTATTTGGGTTGTTTGTGTCCCCCATAGCATACTGGTCGTTATCACTTGTAACCTTTTTCGGCTAGACAACTTTGTTTATATATTTAATTAACTGTAGTTGTTCACTGGGTTTATAGCCTGTGGGCTCCTCTCATAAGTCAGGGCTATTAGTGCTACGATGTAGAGACAGAGAACGGGTCCACACGACTGTGATGACAAATATTTACGGGTATGTACAGCTTATAAATATTTCGTGTATTACGAACGTCTGCTATTGCGTGTCCGGGTATTGTTTCTGAATAACCGAGACACCAAACGGCTGCAATTAATAAGCTTATTGCAACATCATCAGCTATATAACCTGGTAATTACTCCTGATACTTTTCAATTATTGTTAATAACATCGTCAAACAAAACATATAACAATGTCTACATCTACTACTTACTTTGTCACCGGAACCAACAGAGGTATTGGTTTGAGTTATGTCAAACAATTGGCTGTAGATGAGTCTAACTTGGTTATTGCAACTGTAAGAGATGAAAAGGCTGCATCCAATTTAAAGGCTCTTGGAAAATCTAACATGAAACTTATCTATGTCGACATGGAAATGCCATACGCCAAATATGTTGAAGCTTTCAAGCAACTTGAAACTTTGGCCCCTAATGGTATTGATGTATTGATTCACAATGCTGGTTTCGGGGGTCCGGATTTCTTGGGCCCCATCGAAAAATATGACGTTGATGCTTACGAAAAAGTCTTCTCCATCAATGTGGGAGGTACTGCTAAAGTTTACAAGGCCCTCTATCCTTATCTTTTCAAGGGATCTGGCGTCAAGAAGCTTGTCTTCACTTCCAGTATTGCCGGCCTGATTGGTTTCCCAGCTGGCGGTAATGCGTATAGTGCATCCAAGGCTGCCGTCAATCATTTGGGGATTCAAATTGCCAAACAGAATGCCGCTTCAGACAATGAATTGATCCAGAACTCCGTCACTATTTTATTGCACCCAGGATTGGTTGACACTGACATGGCCGAAGAGCCTAGAGCTCTTTGGGGGAGTGACATGTTTATTTCTCCAGACGAGTCTGTGGAAAAGACATTGAAATTAGTGCAAGGTCTCAGTACCAACGACACTGGTAAATTTTTCTCCTTTGATGGTAGTGAAGTACCCTTTTCTCAATAGTTTGAAATCTATATGTAGTCTAACCGAATGGACAATACGGCGAATTGGAATTTCAAAATAGAATCATGCAGATGTAGAACTTGTAAGGTTTAGTAGTTAGCAGGTGCTAGAGTCACCACTGTGATTTCGTAATACAATCTATTTATAATAGTGCTTCTAATTTCGAATGTGTGTCCCAGGCTGTTGCGTATGTCGAACTGACAACAGATTTTTTTAACAGGGGATCCCTATGCAGAAGTGGCCGTAATTACAAAGGAATATGGGCAGCTTCCAGACAAAACGGTCTACGGCTACCAACATTTATTAGAGACCACTCTGACCAATGCTCTCGACCTACGATAACTGATCCATTGATGTATTGATGCACGTACTATGCAGTTCCAAATCTAAGCAGATTCAGCGGAGTATAAAGAGAGCTTCAGGAGCATAGTGAAAGGGTTACTTGGATTAGAATCTAGAGGGTACGCAAAATGGTATCAGCTAAACTAGAAGAGCATACTGTGTCATTGATTGATCATATTTTGGTTCACAAGATGGACTTTTATCAGTATTTGACTCTCATCGGCATTAGTAATTAATCCTTATCAGTTGAATCTTATCAGCGCACTTCTCTTCTGAAAATCTCTCCCACAAATTACATGCTTCTTACAGATAAACTAAGCTCACCCACAAGCTCTCATACCATCCTTTCCTCCTCTAACACTCTTAAAGCTTACAATTTTACAACAAAAGAGGTGATATGCGGCCCGCAAATCAATATGGTAATTCTTTTTAGGAAATCGTGTCTTGAAGATACCACCAGGGTCGTGCACACACACCAACTGATTACAGTGCGATTGATAAATTTGATGGATGCATATGTCGTGTATCGCAAATCTGCACCATAAGAAGAGATGAACTTGAAGATTTCATGACAGCTTCAACAAGAGACTTTCAGATGTATAGATTGTAGATTGTATTTTTAAATGTTTGTCTAAAACCCATAGGCAACAGCAGCCTCCATATACTTCGGTATCGATTCCATTCGGAAAGCTGACAAAGGGGTATTAGTATATCCTGTGAGACACTTGGGCAAAGTCTGCGAATTCTTCAGTTAATGATTTATTCAGCAAGACAGCAAATTTGTCAGCTTTTCAACTAATGAAGTTAGCAACATGTAAGAGGGTTTTTGATTTTTTTTTAACGATTAGTTGTTCCCTGAAGAACAACACTCATTCACAAGGAAATATAAAATCTCACTAAACAAGGTTTTGTACATTATCTATGAATTTGTATTATAAGCCAAGCCATAACTTGCTTTTCTTTATATGGATAGGTTGACTGCATTCAATATCATCGCTTGATTTGCCCACTTGGATTTCGTATGGGCCAGCTTCCAAGCTCCACTTGTTATAGTATTCATCAAAATATGACAAAGAATCTTTCAATGACAAAGCAAATTTTATAGACACAGTTTGGCCTACTTTAATGAAAGCCTTTTCGTAACCCTTTAACTCTTTTATTGGCATTGTTGTGTTGGAATCTTTGTGGGAGGTGTACAATTGTATGACCTCATTGCCATTGAATTGGCCAGTGTTTTTCACTTCGACGGTAGCATTCAACTGGTCTTTATCTTCGTCAATAGAAACTGTCAAATGAGAATATTCAAACAGAGAATATGATAAGCCATAGCCAAATGGAAATGCAACTTGTTTCTGTACCTTTTCGTAGTATCGATACCCCATAAAGATATCTTCACCATACAAAACTCTTCCTCTCTCAGTCCTGAAATTCAAGTAGGTGGGGTTATCGATCAACTTAAGCGGGAAGGTCAAGGATAATCTACCACTAGGATTACTGTCCCCGAACAATACATCTGCAATGGCATTCCCTGCTTCATTGCCACCATACCATGCCTGCACCAAGCACTTGGACTTGTCCAACCAAGGGAACTCTACAGGAGTCCCAGACTGATTAACAATCACAGTATTCGGGTTAGCTTCAAGAATTGCTTCTACCAATTCATTGGTCAACAATGGTAAGTCCATATGTTCCCTATCAGAACCTTCCGTCTCCCATTCGTTACTCAAGCCAATAGACAATACCACTTTATCGGCATCTTTAGCGAGTTCTGCAGCATGCTTAATTTCCTCTTGAGGATCAATTTTTTTAGCACACCCAAACGCAATACCTCCACCGCCACCAAAGTCAACAACAGTTGCATCAGGGGCACTAAAGGTAGGTCTGGATCCAAATTCAACTCGTATCCTATAAGACTGTCCTTTTTTCAAGTAAATAGAGTTTCTGATTTCTGTACTTCCAGAGTTGAAAAAGGATGTTCCCTTTTTCTGCCTTGTCTTATTGTCAACCACCAATTCATCGTCAACAAATAATAAGGCAGTTCCCAACACTGTACAGCCAAAATCATATTCAGCGGATTCTTCGGGAACAAAGTCACCCACTATATCAATGTAGTACAAATCACCGTCAAGTTGTGGGTGTCTATAATCTTGCAAAAATATGTAGAATTGATCCAAGTTTAATTCATCAAACTGACACCTATTGGACTCCCCTGCACGTTTCAAATAGAACTTCATGTTATAGCCAACATTTCCTGTCACAGGATTAGTCATCTGAGTTGCCAATGAAGGTAGCTGTTTGAACGAATAACACCCGACAGAATATCGAGGGGTTGACAGTAACTTCTTGCAAACCCCGTTGTAAAGGGATGTGGTATAGTAAGGCCTCAAGAAGGCAGAACCACCGCCACTGAAAATCCCACTTTTAGCATTTGGTCCTATAATTGCAATCCTCTCATCCTTTTTCAAGGGTAAAATGTGATCTTCATTCTTCAACAACACGGTAGATTCTGCAGCTATTTGTCTCAACAAAGTCGCTGTCTCTTCAGTGTTATTGTCCGCATCCTCTGGACCATCCTCTTCAATATCGGACTCGGAACCAAACTTGACCAAGTTCAAAACGTTTCTCACTCTTTCATCGAGGAACTGAATGTTCAACTCTCTCGACTCCACCATATGCTTGATGGAATTGACAGATCTGTAGTAAGTAGGACCTGGCATTTCAAGATCTAATCCGTTCATCAATGCTGTCTTGGATGTGTATAATCCATGCCAATCCGACATGACCAATCCATCCCAGCCCCATTCATCTCTCAAAATGTCTTTTAAAAGTCTTCTACTTTGGGAGGCTCTGTCCCCATTCACCTTAGTATAACTGGTCATGAAACACCTGGGCTGAGAATACTTGACTGCAAGTCTAAATGGCTCCAAGTATATCTCTCTCAAGTTTCTCTCTGTCAAAATTGAGTCCGAAGCTTTCCTCTCATGCTCCAAATCATTACAGACATAATGTTTGATAGTTGCAGCGATTTTTTCATCTTGAATTCCATTGATGAGTGCACTAGAGCTCATACCTGATAAATAAGGATCTTCACTGAAACTCTCGAATCCTCTTCCTCCCAAGGGTCCTCTCTGCATATTACAAGTGGGACCCAAAATTATATGAGCACTTTTATGTTTGGCTTCCAACGCCATTAATTTTCCAGCATCTTTTAAAAGCAGTTTATTGAAAGTAGATCCTAAAGCAGTACCACATGGGAAGCAGGCAGCAGGAACACCATTGAATGTTTTCGAACCCCTGACTCCATTTGGACCGTCACTGCATTTCACTTTCGGTATGCCCAATCGAGGAATGTCATACGTATGCCAATTATCTTTTCCACAAAGAAGGAGGATTTTCTCTTCGATAGTCAATTGACTCAAAATGCTATCGACGTCCATGGTTTTGAAGTGACTTACGGGAAGATTGATGCATCCCCCTCACTATAAATGCACTTGGAAGCATGGAATATTAACGGTCTAATCTTTACGAAACATGGGGGGGACTAAGGAGAAGTTGCCTTATTGGGACGCGGTTGTTGACAGTGGCAGCGTGGGGGATCAAGTGATGGAGCAGTGGGGTTTGCGTGTCTGACTCATCTTTTATTGAGTGGGTCCGAATAGCCTTGCTTGTAAGCGGAAACACACTACAACGAGATGCGAGCAAGCGCTAAGTGTTTCTACCTCTCACGTTATATAATCATAATATTACTGAAGTGGTTATCTCATTCTTGTAATTTGAAAACTTCAGCTCCGAGAACAGCTGACAAGCCTAAAATTTTGCGAAGAACTAGCCAAAGACATCATGCTATTGTGTCACAGTCATTGGGCCTCTGTATCTGTCGGTGATATTATCACTCTATACCTATGCTACTCGTAAGCGATTCCCATAAGAAATTGCCCTCAAACATAACGATCACAGTTTTTCAAATTTCCACTCATAGATAATTTTACAAGTTTTGGGCTCATCAGCGGAAATAGGAGACTAGTCCAATATCAATTGCTTTGAAATGAGAAAGGGGGATCAACTGAAGATGGTTTTAATTTTTCTGTGAACAAGAATCAGGTGGGGACTCATCTATGCCCACGGAAGTATGTTCGACAAAGACGTAGATCCATGTTTTTGAAGCTGCCACACTTCAATGGGTTTTTCCTGTAAGTGTCGAGCATGCTCTTTGCCTACGAGGCTGGTCAGCGATTGGGCAAAAATTAAGCCAATACGCCTTTAGTAGGAGGGGTTAACTACGGCGGGGTGTTTTGCTTCAGCTGCATTTCCTGATGCAAACAATCCCCTGTTGCTGCCTTGTCTATGTCGACCCAGGTGGTGAATCTTATCCGAATACAATGCAGCTCGGGAAATGCCTCGAGACCCTTCGCAAATGTGTAAGTTTACACGATCTGTGAAATCCGCTCTTTTCGCCTAGATACTTGATTGGGAATGTAACAAAAAATATCCTCTTTTCCTCATTCAACCTAAATATGATGTGCAAGGATAAATTCAATGGCAATAGACTGAAGAATTTGCTAAAGTGGCACCAGAATCTTTTTCTTGCTATAAACTAGGCTTGACTACTAATTGTATTGCACATGGTCATCGATTCGTTACGCGTAGTCAATTCTTTTTTTTTTTTAACTCTGTTTGGCACAAATATAGAGCATCTTTTGGAGCATTAGGAAAGACAATTTCCTTCCTAGAATATCTAAAATATTTTTACCACTTTGGGTGCACAAAAAAGTTTAATTGGTGGACAATAGATTATTTTATTTCAAAGTTTCCGAAGGATCGTAATAATTTTTTATATGACGGAATAAGATGTGCAGACCCAACGAGCCGAATTTTGAGTTCTGCCTCGAGAAGCTTGAGCACAATTCAAGATTGAAGTGGAATCCTTTAAGGAATTGTGTCAAATATGACTATCACCGGTATGGCTAGTGCCCAATTGACTGACTTGAATCACCACCACTTTCAGGTCTACTCTTGCTTGTAGCATTTTACCTCAATGAAGAAATGTTACCAAGGGCGGGATTACGTTCCCAGATTTGGTTTAAATTTACTAAACAATAGATGCTCGCCAACTCGCTCGCCAAATGCTTATTCACACGCTATACGTGATGGGTGCATATCCGAACCCTATAAAAAGCTGGTTGGTAGCTCGGAGCTTATTTTATCCATTTCTGGGTTTTTCTAATTACTACACACCAATCTATTGTTTTGCAACAATGTGGATGCGAAAAAATCTTTAGGGTGGCATCGACTTTGTAGAACGAGTTTCGTGATTCAAGGATTCAATAGCACAAAGAATCAAAACCGTGATGGTGGCTCGGTCTCAGAAACCAAGTATAAATATGCCTGTTTAATTCCCACTTTTATGTCTATCTACATTAGTTTCATCAACTTTGTTCACTCGCTTAATACCAAGAATGAAATTTACTTCTACATTATTGCCAGCCTTAGCTTTGATAGCTGAAGCAATGGCCCTTGATATTACCAGCAACACTATCTCGAGAGGTACTTTCAACACCAACTTTGGTGACACTTCGGTTGCAGAAGGTGTCTTCTGGTCTGTCATTGATAACGACTTTTCGAATTTCCTTGGCGACTTGACTGTCGATGGTGAATTATACATCACTTCTGAATCCCCAACTATTGGTTTGAACGTCAACTTAGGTGGTATTAACAATAAGTGGACTGTTGGTAAAAATGGTAAGGTGGTGTTGAACTCCGAAGAATCTCAACTCACCCCATTCTACAACACTAAGGCTACCGACTTCACCAACAATGGGCAAATCTGGTTTGCTGGTAACGGTGACTTTGGAATTCCAACTATGGCCATTACTTCCTCTAACTGGAACAACTATGGTATCATTCACTTCACTCAATTGTACAGATCATCCGGATGGGTGAACTTGGGTTGGGATTTGCAAAGAATCAACAATGATGGTGCTATCTGTTTGACAAACATGGCTTACAGACAAGCCACTGCTATTGACGGATCTGGTTGTGTTGATATTGGTGAAGACTCCACTGCCTGGATTGCTTACTCTGATCAAGATATCTCTGCCGACCAAACTTTCATCTTCTCTTCCACTAATGGTTTCATGAAGGTGGACGCCTACACCAGAAAGCAAACTTTCAAGGTCGTCGGATGGGGTAAAGACAACGTTATTGGTGTTGGTGTGCCAATTTCATCTTGGTCTTACAGTGATGATGGTATCTTAACTATCAAAGCTAACGCTGTTTCTTCTTACGATTTCAACGTTGGTCCAGGATACGATGTCAGCAAGATTAAAAAAATCACTCCAGATTTTGGTCCAGGTATTGGAAAGGTTATCAACGGTGGTTTGATTTACCAAGGTGACGCTGTTAACACTGAAAGACCTTCCTCTTGTCCAGCTTGTTTGCCAGTTCCATCCACTCCAGAAGATGCTTCTAGCACTTTCGAACCATCTTCAAGTGCTCCAGCTACTTCATCTGTTCCAGCTACTTCAAGTGCTCCAGCTACTTCAAGTGCTCCAGCTACTTCATCTGTTCCAGCTACTTCATCTGTTCCAGCTACTTCAAGTGCTCCAGCTTCTCCAGCTTCAAGTGCTCCAGCTACCTCATCTGCTCCTGCCTCATCTGAAGCAACACCAGCTGGTCCTTCTAGTGCAGCAACTACTGCTTCTACTACCTCTGTTCCTGTTTCTGTCACTACTGTTACCGGTTCCGCTGGTGTTCCAGTTACCACTGTGACCGTTACACCAACTACCCCAGGTGCTACTGATGTTCCAACTGCTCCAACCACATTGCCAACCACTTCTGGTGCTGGCTCCGACAACGGCTCTGGCTCTGGCTCTGGCTCTGGTTCTGACGGCTCTGGCTCTGACGGCTCTGGCTCTGGCTCTGACGGTTCTGGCTCTGGCTCTGACGGTTCTGGCTCTGGCTCTGACGGTTCTGGTTCTGACGGTTCTGGCTCTGGCTCTGGTTCTGACGGTTCTGACTCTGGTTCTGGTTCTAACGGTTCTGACTCTGGCTCTGGTTCTAACGGTTCTGACAACGGAAAGGGTGGTGCTAAGGCACCTTCTTCTGGAACTGTAGCACCTGCTGCCACTACACTTTCTACTGCTACTACTACTGCTACTGCCACTTCTGGTTCTAGTTCTGGCTCTGGCTCTGGCTCTGGCTCTGGCTCTGGCTCTGGCTCTGGCTCTGGCTCTGGCTCTAACGGTTCTGGTTCTGGTTCTGGCTCTAACGGTTCTGGTTCTAGTTCTGGTTCTGACACTGCTTCTCAATCTAGCTCAAGTGCCTCCCCAGAATCTTCTCCTTCTGTCGCAGCATTGTCTGAAGGTGCCGCCTCCAAATACACTGTTTCCGTGCTTGCATTGGCTTCGGTCTTCATTACTTTCTTCATCTGATCAAACAATTTTTATATCCCTACGGGCTGGATTTATATAGTATAATTCATATTTGTTAATTAATTTAAAGTTTATGATCTTATTGCGATGCCTTTGGCACTAAAATGGCGGCTTAGCCAGATGCGTACCTTTTCTGGGTATCAAGACTCACCCTGTCGGTATTAGAATTAATCGAAGAAACAAATATCTTTTAATTAGCTATACAGATATCGAATTCGAACAGGATATAAATCATCTTGGCGGCTGCTTACTCATTGTTTTAAAGCAGCAACTGCGGCCTTAGCAGTAGAGCTGGAAGAAGCAGGGTTCGCACCGGTAACAACTCTACCATCTGTAACAGTAAAGTCGTCAAATGGAGCAGATGGGAGCTTGAAGTTAGCACCAGCTTCCTTGGCAACACCCTGCATAGTAAGAAGGTTGTACTTCTTTAAAAGAGGGCCACTATTGAAGTAAGTTTCACCTTCGTCAGTGAAACCGGTCATAGACTTACCTTCGACCAAGTGCTTGCCAGTAGCTGGGTCTTTCATGTTGGTAAACACAGCAGGTCCGTGGCAAACAGCTGAAACGACACCACCGTTAGCGTAGATTTTCTCGGCAACATCCACAACGTCGGTGGCAGTTGGGAAGTCGAAACTAGCACCATAACCACCAACAGCAAAGAAAATATCGTAGTCCTTAGGATTGACATCAGTGGCCTTTTTGATGTTCTTAACACTCACATTGTAGTCGGAGTTTGGGTCTTCAAAGATGGCCTTGTCATCGCCACTGAGGAAATCTTCTTCAAGGGACTTTTCATCGTAACCAAATGATCCGGTGTTGGACACAAAGTCCACATCGAATCCTGCGGCTTTGAAAGCTTCAAATGGGTGAATTGCTTCAACAGCAAAGGCACCGGTTTTAAGGCCGTCATCAGCGAATGGACCGTTGTATGCTGGGAGGGCAATGAGGACTTTTGGCATGGCTAGTCGAATTTATTGGTTATAGAATGTGCAAAAAAGGGGCGAACACTATCTTATATAGCAATTTTGCCTAGAAGGTTCTCTGCTAGAAGCGCAGCTTACAATTCTCAAAACGGCGATATGCGATAAAATAGCAAATTTAGACGGGCCATAGAAACTGAGTCCAGCTAGCTGGGATTATTATCAGGCTAGAGTATCAGGCTAGGGAGGGTGTATGGGTCCAAACATGCTAGTTGCAAACGTCCGAATCATTCCATTTTGGGTGACGGTGCTTAGTAATGTTTGTGACTCTTCCTAAAACAGAGTTGGGATTCCTTTCTCAGATAATAGAAATCCTGAAGTATGCGAAATGCGGAAGACTTGGGCTCTCTTTTCCGCTTATCTCCATCTAGGAGCACCTAGAAACGGATGGAGGCACTTGGAAGCATTGCTAAATTCCTACTACTGTTTAGACTATTTGTGTATTAAATAGAAACAAACAAAAATGCAAATCATTTGAAAGCTCAATCGAGCTGGGCATTGTGATTCTGATGCAGCTAGATGCAGCTAAGCGTTTCCACCGATTCCTGCAATGTACGCTAGAGACCACGTTCTGGACATACCGTTATCAATCAAAGCTTCGTTCCAGTCATCTCGAGCAAACCATTTCCAAGCTGATTTAGGGTCATATAATGCCAAGTTGAGCATCAATATACCCTTCCAGCCATCGGGAATCTTGTCGACAATTGGCTGCAAAATCTGCTCCCATTCTTCACGAACAAACTGAGGCTGACGAATAAATGACGAAATAGGAGTGATCGGCAACATGTGGATACCGTGGATCCATTCATTACCAATGGTCCCACGTCCGAAGTAGGTTGCAAAGTCGATTTTGTTTTCGAAAGAAATACCTGCTACCTTATTGGCAATGAAGTTAGGTGGCTGTATTTTATTATCGTTTGAAAAGAGCATGTACATATTCATACTTCTCCTCATGATGGCAAGTATCAAATTAGCACACAGTTCCATAGCTTTGTCTCCGATGACCTTTGCGTACAACTTCATTCCGTAGTAACAGTGATAATCTTCAGACGAAGACTCTTCGTCTTTACCATCACCTGAAGCAAATATTCCATGAGCAAAAGAGTGGCCATGAAACCAATCAAAGCTTCTGAATTGGGGAAAAAAGGGATCTCTGGTAGAAGGGTTGGCCACATCACGGACTAATGTGGTGATATAGTCCCGAGCATTAGAGGAAGTGAACCATTTTCCATTGTTAAGGGACTTGTCCACATATGCTACTAATGCAACTGCATGAATATGGTACCCATAATGGAAATGGTGGTCGTTGTAGTTGGCGTTCCCAAAATCGGCACCAGGGTCAGCTGAAGATATAAGCCCTTTCCAGGAAGTATCGTACACCAAAGGAAACTTCTGCTTGTTAGATGAAAAGACCTCTATAGCTTTGGTTATCTTGGGAAATAGTTTGCCGACCAACGTCTCGTCTTTCAAGATGAAATGACAGACATAAAGCACATAAGCAAACTTGTCCAAAATCTTTCCTGAGGTATACATGGAATCAATGTTTGCCATACCAACTACATCTTGTTCCACATCCTTCTCAGCAGCTCTTCTAATAATATCCAAACTAGATTTCGAATATTCTGCTTCGCCCTTGAAGGTTGACACACTGGACCACGGCTCCCAGTTTATCTCAGTAGGCAAATTAGTTTCTTCCATTACCAACTCGTTCGTATGATACGCCCTCATTATACCTTTGGTCGTAGAGTCTAGCTGCATCTTTGAATCCGTAGCCTTTGTGTCCGAGGTCAAAGCTTCTTGGTGGTGAGGCAAGCACCACACGATAAGCTTCCTGCTCCTAGAGTCGCCTGAAACACCGTACTTGAAACTATATTTACATTTGACTCCATCACTAGAACTGGTGTGTGCAGAGAGTCTGCAGCTCGTAGCGTAGGACCCAGCAGATTCATCGTAGAACGCAGACTCTCCCCGACAAATTTGCACTACGCATTGTGCTTGCAGAGCTCCAATGAGTCTCCCACCCTTTAAGGAAAAATCGACCTTCAGACCACTAACATACATGGACCATACCACCTGGTTGAACAACTCAATCCGATATTTGTCAATTGCACCAATTGAACCTTTCTTGTCAAAATGGTGGATACCAACCTGGGAAGCAATGATGGGCTTTATTCCATCATAGATAGCAGTAATAAATCCCATCCCATGTACTAAAGGAATCGTGATGTTACCCGATCCATTACCATTTCTTAACACAGCATTAACAGCCATTTTTGAGTGGCCTTCCAATGACAATTGGACAATCCTACTATCGAAGCCTTCACCACTCAACACAAAGGACTTAATTCTCGGTGGATTGAAATAGAACTGAGCTGGGTTGGCATTGGCCTCGGGCCCAAACACTCTCTGGGATGCTTCAGTGTGATTGAACGCAAAACCAGCATCTTCGTTCTCATCTCTGGTGAGCCATAAAGAATAAGGCTGTGTCCACACGGGGAAGGTTTGGTCCTCCAAGGTCAAGTTGTTGTAGAAGTTATTGGTGTGGATAGGAGGGTCGTTCTTGCCGTATTGGCAACCTTGAGGAGGCTGGTGGTGGCTAATTCTCGTGAAGATTTGGGGTGGTTCTTCAGCTGATATGGGATTCGCAAAGAGGTCGTCCAGGCTGATGGTTGCACTTTGTTCCAGAGGGGGAATTGGAGCTTTTGGCCGCATGTAAGTCTGCTTACTATCCTTGGATGACACCAGTAACTTCTTCATGGCGTTTTTGATATCAGAAAGTCCCATGGTCGATAGCAATTGGTCCAGTCTTGATATTTCACTTAAATTTCACCGAGAGAATATGAGCACCGAGAGACTCTAAGGGGCTTTCATTTACAAGGTTTACGAAAGTGCACAAGTGGTGGTAACAACATACACGCGGCCAGTGCTAGTCCCGTTGTTGCTCCTTCCCTCCAGAAAGCTTGACGGTATTATCACTGTATAGGTTACGTAGAGTTATCAAAGCGGTATTTCCGAAACAGGAAGGTAATTCCGCGTGCATCCCGAGCTATAAGAAGCCCAGTTTCCGTGGAGATGGTTGTATTCACAGCCATGAAATCGAGTGTTTTGCTTCAAGTGGCCACGTTATTAGGGCTCACCAATGCTCATCTTCACTTGGATCCGGGATCCGGTGATTTGCAGTACGACTCAATGGAAAGTCCTTCTTTACAGGATCTCTGGGGTAGTGAATGGCCTTTCCAAGGCATAAACACTTTTGCACACTTGGACTTCCATAAATGTCTTCTTGAACCAGAAGAAAAGTACGATATTGCCTTGATAGGTGTTCCTTTTGATACGGCAACCTCCTACCGGCCAGGTGCTAGGTTTGGGCCTCGAGCCATCAGAGCTGCTTCTCAGAGACAGACTTCGTTGAGAGGGTTTAACCAAAGAGCCATGATGAACCCGTACCAAAATTGGGCCAAGATCGTGGACTGTGGGGATATCCCGGTGACCCCCATGGACAACTCGTTGGCATTCAAGCAGATGTCGTTGGCATTTGAGCACTTGATCCACAATCGAACTGCAAACTCTACTGCTGCTCCTCCCAGATATGTTGCATTGGGAGGAGACCATTCGATTTTGCTTCCACATTTGAGAGCTTTACACGATATATATGGGCCTTTGAATGTCATTCATTTCGATGCACATTTAGATACTTGGTCACCAGATAATTATCCCTCCTATTGGCACTCAGACCAGTCGGAGTTGAACCACGGGTCCATGTTATGGAGTGCCCATCAAGAAGGCTTGACTTCGAAGCACAATATTCATGCTGGACTTAGAACTAAACTCTCAGGAATAGATGATTATATTTCGGACGACAAGCAAGCCTTTGAACGGATCTATGCCGATGACATTTGGGTCAAGGGAGTAAAGTACGTTGTTGATAAGATTTTGGAAACTGTACCCAAGGACACACCCACCTATTTGTCCGTAGATATCGACGTATTAGATCCAGGTTTTGGAAGTGGAACTGGAACCCAAGAGCCAGGTGGATGGCTTCCTAGAGAGCTCCTTTACGTCTTGAGAGCAATTGATAGCTTGAACATTGTGGGAGCAGATGTCGTTGAAGTGTCACCAGCTTTCGATAATGCAGAAATCACTGCCACTAACGGTGCTCAAGTAGCATACGAAATAATCACAAGCATGGTCAAAAAGGGTAATACCGATGATCTTGTGAAGAAAAGCAGTGCTGAAAGTAGCATCAAGATGACCAACAATGTATTTGTAAAGAGCAAAGTAACAGAGGCTGCTGGTAATAGACAGAAGCTTCTTAGTTTCTACGAAAACTGAGTATATAATTATATATTATATGAGGATGCAGAGATGATATTGGTAAATGCCTATAAGTTAAAGGAGGAGGAGGCTATTTAACAAATTAGAGTTGAAAGAGTTAGTACTAATATATATGGAAGAAGAACCACTGACATAAGGATAGGGGCAAGAGATATAACAACAGAGATAGAAGTAGGTTGGACTTAAAACTGGAAGTTTTGAGGTTGATCTTGCTCTTGGACTCCAAATCCAAAAGTCTCACCGTAAGCTTGAGGAGCCATATCATCGTCATCGGTCTCCTCTTCTGAGAAATACTTGACGATAATATGATAGGCCTTTTCGTAAATTTTTTCGTTTTCATTGGTTTGACATTGACTGATTTTGTCCATGCCTCCAGCTTCTTCGATGTACAAAGCATACTCATTGATAGAGGCACCACGAGCTTCTCTGTCCATTTCACCCATCTTAAGGATGTTCTCCAAAGAGTCCAACGTGACCTCGATGATCTTAGCATCGGCCACGGCTAATAAATCACATAAAGGTTTGATACAGCCTTGGCTTACAAGGTATCTGATCTGGTCAGGCTTTGTCAAAGCACCTGAAGAAGCATTAGAAATGGCCCAGCAGGCTTCCTTCTTGGTCTTATAGTCACCGTTCACCAATAACCTCAAAACAGGAGGAATCAAATTAGCGTCTATAACAGCTTGGATCTGTTCGGTGTTTCCGGCAGTGATGTTGGATATGGTCCAGCAAGCTTCCTTTCTTATGGTTTCCTTGGATGAATTCAACAAAGGAGCCAATGCCTCTAAAGCACCCGTATTGATCACCACTTGTGTCTGCAAATCATTACCGGTGACAATGTTACCAATGGATCTCAAGGCAGGCGTTTGAACCAAGGTGGACTCGTGGCCCAATAATTCAACCAATCTGTGGGGAATTCTAGCATCAATAACCGCTTGAATGGCTTCAGTAGTACCGTCAGACAAGTAAGAAACCGCCCAGCACGCATCGATCAAGGTTTCAGTGTCAATGGAGTAAATTAACTTGGCCAAGGTAGGAATAGCAAGACTCACTATAGACCAGTCAGGCTGAGGATTTCTGCCTCTACACAAGTTGGACAAGGTCCAAGTAGCAGTTCTGATCAAAGACATCTTGGTGCTGTCGAACAAGTTCAACACTGGAATCATGGCCCCACAGTCCAATACAAAGTCTCTGAAGTCAGTAGAATCACCAGCAACATTACCTAAGGCCCAAATAGCCTGCTCTTTGACCTCAACCGACTGCGAGCTCAACAACTCCACGAACAACGGAACGGCTCCCGCCTCCACAACTACACGGGTTTGGTCAGAGTTACCAGAAGCAATGTTGGTCAAGGCCCAGGCAGCCTCCAACTGCAACATGTCAGGATGTCCGGCCTTCATGAACTCCACCAAGGTCGAGATCACTCCACACTGAATAACCGCATTGATAGGTGGGTTGTGTTCTCTCGATAAGATCTGTCTGAACTTCACGGTGGCATTCAACTGGTCATCAAACTCAGGAGACTTAATCAACTCCACCATCCGAGGCAACTCCTGCAACAAGTTGCTATAAAACTGGGACTCGTCATTGTTTCCTTGTAGACCAAACTCGTCTTCATCTTCGGAGTCGTTGGCATCGGTGTTGGTGAAGTTTCTTCTCTTGGACAACACTTCTTCTCTTTTTTGCTTTCTCAAATCCACCTGATGAGTCTCTCTTCTTCTTCTTAATTCATCACTTTGGAAACGGCCCTTGTTCTTGAATGTCGTACGACGATACTCGGGTACAAACCGACTGGTGGCATCTCCGTCCATGATACGTTTGGCTAATGGTTGACGTTAAAGGAAAATTTTATTAAAACGGATGGAGTTTTTCTGCTATCTTCATTGGCAAAACTGGCATCCGCACGCCAGCGCGAACTTTTGTGTAGTTTTTCAGTTGGAGATGAGAACTAGTATGATGATATCAGTGGGAGCCGTGACTAATTTAGGGTTGGTGGGGCGTGTTCCGGGTGCTGGGATGTATCTGGTGCTCGGAAAGGCACTGGTCGCTTTTTTGGGCCAGGTGCGGTGGTCCTCGCACAAGGGGAGCTATAAGTCTCCCGATTCCTCTATCGAGACTGATGAGATCATCTCGGAAAACAACCCGTGGTCGCCTACGTTACTCACTGACAGGGTCAGGATACGCAAGCCGGGCCACTGGCGTCAGGTGGAGCTTCCTGAAAACTACAGATTGTCGTATCAGCCGTTGTACGAGGCTCCTGGCTCCAAGTACGTTGCATTGTTGAAGAGACTCACCATTAGTGTGGGAGTGTTGGGATGCTACGGAGCCAAGCTATTCTATGACTCACCCAACTTCGATGATTATTATGCCATAATGACTGTTTGCACGAGTTTCGTGCCGGCAGCCGTGGTTCAGTACAAGACACGAGACTATGTCACCAGAATCTTTAGGTTATACGATAAAAACCAACCTCAGACCCTTGAGAATTTGGTGGCTGACGAGAACTTGATAGTAGAGAAGTTGAACGTGACGGGGGGAAAGACCTACAACCTGTTGGTTCGTATCACTGACAACGCCTCGTTGAAATTGGTGCCATCTGCTAAGATTCCTCTTTTATCTTCGTACGCTCTGTGGGAGGACAAAGATGTTGAGTCTGGCGTAGTTCGAAAGCACTACATAATTGACGATATTGGTGGGATAAAGATGGACAGGCTCTGGGGAATAGTGGAGAAGAATTCGGGCGTTGACAATGGCCGGTTTATAGACTACGAAAATAGCCATTCATCATAGCGTATCCTGCGAATGATATAACTCAAACATTTTTTTACTGTATATACAAAATATATATTATTGTCATATTGATAATAGATATGCTTTTAAGCTTCAAAGTCAGACTTCTTGATTTTAGACTTGTCACACAATTGTCTGAAAATAGACGTTTCATCCAAAAATAGCTTCAAAGGCGAGTCGAATTCTTTGGCCTCTCCGTTATCAAGAACTAAAATCTTGTCGTAGTTTATGATCGTTCTCAACCGGTGAGCGATACAGAGAATAGTGCAATGACCAAACTCTTTCTTGATGGTTCTTTGAATTTTGGCATCGGTACCATAATCCACAGAAGATGTGGCCTCATCCAAAACCAAGATTCTTGAATCTCTTACTAGAGCTCTACCAAAGGATATCAACTGTTTTTCACCGGAGGAATAATTGGATCCTTCAATTTCGACAGTTGCATCCAAATGGAATTTGTGCATACTGCCCTTATCTGTTTGCTTCTTCACCTCTTCGAGATTATCGGAGTCTATCAATCCAGTTCTTCTGAGAGCGTCCCAAAGTACTTCGTCGTCAGATAAGCCAAATGGATCCAAATTCTTTCTGATGTTTCCTTCAAACAATACTGACTCTTGAGGAATAATAGATAATTTGGAACGGAGCTCATTCAAACCTAAAGTGGAAATATCTTTTCCGTCGATGATAATATTACCTTCAGCGAGAGGAAAAAGCCTGAACAAAGTACTAATAATGGTTGATTTACCGGCACCAGTCCTACCACAGATACCTATCTTTTCATTAGGTTCAATTCGGAGACTCACGCCCTTCAAAACCTTTGGTAATCCTTCTCTGTATCTCATAGAAACCTTATCGAAAATTATTTCTCCATGTTCGGGCCAAGATGGTGCTGGAGCTGTATCATTTCTATGGTACGCTGGTTCTTGTGGTAACTCAGTAGCATACTCGTGCACCCTTTCGAACGATGTCATGTCATTTTCCACTGTAGACAGAAACCTAATCAACATAGATATCATGAACGGAATGGGAGTAAGATAGGAGATCACTAACCCAGCAGATGCAGGGCTGATGTCGAATGCCCTTGCAACACAAAGCATGGAAATCAAAAAAACATACAAAGAGCCTCCCGAGACCGCCATAAAGGTTGCCCATCTTTGGACCCCGTTAACCAAAAAAGATGCCTCGTTTGTCTTGTTGTAGAACCTGGTGTTGTTTTCGATGAATCTGTCTACTGATCTGTAGGCTTTGATAACGTCTAATCCATCCATACTTTCGGAAAAATTGTTAAGAACCAACGACCTCCTAGTGGATTCTAATCTTTTCAATTCCCTTGATGATGCTGAATAAAAACTACCGATGACAGCAACAAAAATTAACATGAAAGGCATTGCAATAGCCAACCAAGGGATGTAAATAATGTTCATGATTAGAATCCCCACAATGTATCCTAACAAGTAGAGAACAAGTCTAATATTTTCCACCAAATCATTATCAGTTGAATCAGTGTCCCTAGTAAACCGATTCAAAATTCTTCCTGTAGGCGTAGAATCAAGGTAGGACATAGGTACATGTAAAATCGATTTTATGGCAAGAAGATTAATCGTTCTTGATGCAACGATTATCGTCCTTACAACATATGTGAACTCGAGAACCAACAAAATCACACTAACAAACGACAACATTGCATAAATCCCAATGTAAAAACCATCTGTTCTACCTTCAAATTTGTACTCTACCCAGAATGACAACCACACATTGGTAAAGAATGTACAAAATATGGAAAGCAGGAGTAGTACAATATTTATCAAGACGCTCAACCATGGACCAAGCCTTCCTGCTCCTAATGTCAAAAGAGCACTGTAAACTTTCCACCCAACAGAATTTTCCTTGCTTACTTCATCTTCAATCAACTTTCCATCAGTTTTCAAGCCAGTATCAAGTTCTTGGATCTCGAGCTTTTTGACCTCAGCCTCCAAATTTGCCTCCTCTATTTCTTGGTCGACTGTCTCAACATCAGAATCCGTGTCCTTTTGTTTATCATCCCTATCCTTATGTTCTAAAATGTCTCGGAAACCTTGGTTTCTGGATTCTAGTTCCTCCATTGTACCGAAATCTATACATCCCTCTTTATTAACGAATATGATCTTGTCAGCATACCCTAAGAACGACAATTGATGTGTAGCTAAAACTCTGGTTTTGTCCTTTAACAATCCCAAGAAGCAGTTCTCCATGATGCTACCTCCAACCTTAGCATCCACAGCTGACAAAACATCATCAAGAAGATATATGTCCTTTTCAGAATAGACGGCACGAGCCAAATTTAATCTCGCCTTCTGACCTCCAGACAAAGTCACACCCTTTTCACCAACTTCGGTGAGGTCTCCGGCTGGTAGAATATCAAAATCAGCATTCAACGAACACGAAAAAATTGCTTGTTCATATTTCTTTTCGTCGTACTCTTCTCCAAAAACGATGTTCTGCTTTATGGTTGCATTTTGCACCCAAGGGGTACCACACAATAGCGGGTGGCCATTGACTTCAAGGGATCCTTTCGACCTCTTCATGAGCCCAGCCATTGCCTGTAATAAAGAAGATTTTCCCCCTCCAACCACACCCACAATCATGACAAATTCACCTTTGCGGATCGTTAGATCAATATTTGACAATGAGTATGCAATTTCGGGCTCCATGGTCAACTTTTCAAGCTCTTGCCTCTTCTTCTCTTTCTTGTCCTTTTTTGTTTCCTTCTTTTGTTCCTTAGTCTTCTCTTTCTCTTCCTCCTCGAGCTCAGGATATGTCTCCCAAACAAACTCACCATCTTGAATTCGGATGACAGTCTGGTCAACATCTTCATCTGAAGGCAAGCTGTCGAGATTTATCCTCACATGTTCGTCGGCAACGTACTCACCTGATGAAAGAAAACCAAGAAGTCTTCTCACAGAAACAAGACCATCGACGACAGAACCAATAGACTGAGGGATAGTGATGAAGATATCTGCTAGGGAGCCGATAGCAGTAAGAGACGAGAAGACATTGGCAGCACTAGCACTTCCTCTGGCAATTGAAAACATTGTCACAAAGGCTCCCAAAGATGCAAGAGGAACCACAGTCAATGCTATTCCTAATGAAACGTTTTTCAAAGCTTGAAGGATGATTAAATAGCGTGTCTCTTGGGTTCTGGCTTTTGTGACAGACTCGAAATACGTGGACTCCCATGAGTAGTACTTAAGAATTCTCAAGCTGTTCACCACTTCCTTGATCAAGCTGAGTCTTTTATCGGTACTGGAAAGGGACAAGATTCTGTATTTCATCATGAACTTCACCAAAACAGCCAAAAACAACCCCAACACCAAAATGACGCCAATGGCGACCAACACAGCCACCCCAAGATTGATTGCCAAAATGGCCATAGAGACAGACAACACAAAAGGAATGGCAAAGAGTCGAGGAAGCTCGTTGATGGCTCTTTCTACTTTGGCACAGTCACTACCTAGAAAAGAGGTGATTTTGGCCGGCGAATAAAAATGAAGACTCCGGGAATCAGCCCTGAATGCCTTTTCCAAAAGAGCTTTAGACAAAACACCAGAAGTTTGGAAGCCAGTGATGAACGTGTAATAGAAGAAAACGTTGAATAAAGCGGCAGAAATGTAAACCAACAAGGTGGTAGCTATAGCATAACCGGCCCCTCTTCCGATGGATAATTCTGGTTCAATTTCCTTCGAGGTAATAAACTCAATCAAATGTTTGGATGTTAAAGAAGAGAGACTAACACTCGACTCACTGATAATCATCACCACAATGCTGAATATGTATCTCCATTTAAACGTGTCTAGAAAGGCCCTTATACCCACATTTGCGGGAGCCCTGTACTTCATGGGAGTTGCGTCTTTCAGGTGCTCGAGATACTTCTGTTTGGCCTTCTCATTATGATAGTGAAAATGTTGCATAAACTTTTCATGGTAGGTTTCGATCTTCAAATCGTCGGGAAAATAGAATAAATCAGCAGCTAGAAGGGTTCTGGCGTAACCCACTCTTATAATAGGAAACATCCAGGAGAAAGACACATTCCTTAAGGATTTAAGCTTAGGATACGGTTTCCTCTCATCTTCGTATGGAACCGGTGGCACCTTTTTAGACGTCAAACTCGAGAAAAGTCTCTTTTGTTTGACCGAGGTGATACGAATCCCCTTTTCGTCGAGATCTATTGATGATGCCATTTAATCTTCGGGGGACAGATTACTGGGAGATCTGGTTAGTGTTTTAAATGAATGTGCCGCCTCCATTTCAATATACGGCTAACTCGTAAATAGCACCTAAATGGCGCTATCGCCGCCTGTAAAGCCCGCTTTGCGGTAATCTCCGCCTGTGTCCACCTACTATGGGCGTTATGGGAGGTACACGCACGATGGCTGTAGGTTGGGCAGGAGACGATTGCATGTGCGGTTTAGGCGAGTAGGCACTGCAGGCACTGTAGGCACTGTAGAGCAGGTGCTGCACAGTAGGTAGTAGGAGGCACCAGGAGATACTAGGACGTACCAGGTATAGAGTTGAGCTGGCATTGTGAGTGCACATTGCTGACTAATGTAGAGTAACGAGGCTGAGGTGCAAGCCCAGGTCGTATGAAACCCCGAACGAACTTCTAGGTCGGTTACCGGTAGCTGCGTCCGCGCATGCTCGTATTTTACCACGTTAAATAGAGAAGCGGAAAGCTAATTTGTAACCCGCAGAGTACTACATATACAAGGATGCGAACACCTCCAAGTGTAACCTTCTTGTCCCCATTTACCTCTGCACCTTCGGTTCCCCCATTCCGTCTCTTCTTCTCTCCTTCGCTTCTTCCATTACCTTCTATCCTTGTCTTCTTCTCTCCATCCCTTTCATTCTTACTCTGCACTTGTGACTGACCAAATAAAACTAATGCCTTCTTGACTTTCGGCTTTCTGGTTTATCTCTACGACGAAAAAGAAACTGCGCGGCTCATAAATAACTTTTCAAGTGAATCTGAATACAACTGATAATGGGATTGTTTTTGGCCCCAAGAGGCTCCAACCTCTACTACACAGGTACCGGTGGTGACTCACAGATCAAGCCCCAAACCGAACTCCAGCGAGCACGAAGCCCCAACAGAAAGCCAAATGAGTCGACTAGAACCTCTCCAGGTTTGGAAACACAAGATTCAAAGGATTCCAAGCCAGAAGGCGATACCAACGCTGAGGAAGCTGAAAAACCCAAGGAAAAGAAGGTAGTGGCGTCCAGAAACAGAGAGAAGTTTGATCCCACCACTTCCAAAAACACCAAGTTGAATTCCCTCATCTACCATACCACAGACGACTCTATCGACATATATGCCAAGGAGAACGACTCATCAGACTTGTTGGGAAGAATCTACTACGACGACTTCGATTCCGAAACACCAACTCCGATCATCTCCGGAGCTACAACCCCCTTGGTTTCTCCCAGTGGCTCCGTGATAGGTAATGACTACTTCAGCACCAGCAGACCTTTCATCTCGTCGGCCCTTTCTACAGCTCCTGGATCTGCATCTGCATCATACACTAATCTTCCTAAACTCCATTCCACCGGTTCTCTTGACGAGAAGTCAGGAGAGCATTCCAGATACGAGCGGGGAATATCGTTCGATACCTCCACCAATATTGAACGAATATCATTAACTTTGAAAGCAAAGCATCCAAAGTTCAAGTTCAGAAGAAACAACAAGACATATTTGTCTGGATTCAATGCCGACCTGGAATCCTTAAAGGCCATTGAATGGCTATTCGACGAAATGATCATCAATGGTGATACCATCATTATCTTACAGGTTTTGGACGAAAAAATGCATCAC
Organism: Yamadazyma laniorum; assembly: GCA_002109505.1. Classification (NCBI taxonomy): domain Eukaryota; kingdom Fungi; phylum Ascomycota; class Pichiomycetes; order Serinales; family Debaryomycetaceae; genus Yamadazyma; species Yamadazyma laniorum. The sequence goes on along the minus strand of MVNT01000024.1, from coordinate 11,626 downwards.
GACATAGACCGAGCCCGTTGCAACAAACAGCTCGAAATGATCGAGAGCTTGAATGTACACAATAAGAAGATCTCTATTGTTTATGAGATTGTCATAGGTAAACCCCAAAAACTACTTCAGAAGGCCATCGACGAGTACACTCCTCAAATGATGACCATTGGAATGCATCAGGCCGAAGAGAAGCTGAAAGGGTTCTTCGCCAAAACCAGCATCTCCAAATACTTTTTGGAATGTGCACTAGTACCGGTCATCGTTGTCAAGCCCACATACGACTACATTAACGAATTAAGTAAGCCAGTTGACTGTGAAGAGTACTTCCAAAATTGGCTCAAAAATATAGACATTACGGACACTTTTGTGAAAGACAAGAAGAAGGTGAAAATGAAAAGCCCCTTGAGTTCCAGGTCGTCGTCCATGGTCAATTTGACTTCTTTGAATGAGGATAGAGGAAGACCTCGCCAGATTCCAGTCGATAATCCAGACGAATTGAAGCTGCGGTTTCTGATCTCGGGGTCTCGGTCGCCATCTACGTCCTCTAGATCCCATCTGCAAAACGGTGAGATGTCAGACTTGAAAAAGTCCAGACTTTCTCGACTTTTCCATCACCGTTAACACAAATATTCAGCACAACATGAGTGTCTGAATAGCTGGACACTAGGTATGAAAAAATGAACAATTGGCAGACACACCAAAGCTATTTCACTCTGCACTAGATACAAAAGCAGCATATTTGCCAAGCATCAAACAACTAATCCATGACACTCTACACTTAGTGAAATCCACTAGAATTTAGCTTTCTTTCAAGTAAACAGTCCACGAATACACTCACAAAAATTAGTTGAACAGTCTACGAATACACACATAAAAATACCAGTTAAACAACACACAAGTAACAACAAACTCCACAAACGGCACACAACCACAACAAGCATCTATTTAGTCCCTACCCTCCAGCTACATAACAAAGCCTCTCCTCACCTCTAGTCCTCAACGTTATTGAGAATTATCGGCCGCGATCTTGAAAGTTGACACTTAGCTTAAGAAACACTTCCGATGTTCAATTCAATTGGAACTCAGTTGAACAGGTTAAGTGGAAGAAATAAGTCGGACGAATTGCCATTATATAAAGACAAGCCAACAAGAGGCTCCGGTCAACTTAAACCCAGATCATCGTCAAACAAACTCCAGATGGTGTTAAAAGGCTTCATTGCTTCCATCGCAGTGTATTTCCTCTATGTGTTTTTGACCACCAACCCTGCCATGTTGGTCAAAAACGACTGGAAACAAGCCCAGGCTGAAGTCAGAGATGCTTTCCTTGAATCGTGGCATACCTATGAAAAATATGGCTGGGGCAAGGACGTCTTTCATCCACTCTCTCAGAAAGGTGAAAACATGGGACCCCGGCCATTGGGGTGGATGATTGTCGATTCGATCGACACGTTGATGTTGATGGACTGTCCTGAAGAAACTAAGCGTGCTAGAGACTGGATCAAGAAAGATTTGGACTATAACTTCGACTACGAAGTGAATATGTTTGAAACCACCATTAGAATGCTAGGTGGTCTCTTGTCGGCATTTCACTTGTCGGAGGACGACGTGTACTTGGACAAGGCAGTTGATTTGGCCAGTGCGTTGTTGGAGGGATTTAAAAGTCCTACTGGGTTGCCATACTCGTCTGTCAATTTGGGAACAGGAGAAGCTATTAAAAACCATGTTGACAACGGTGCTTCTTCCACGGCCGAAGTGGCTACTTTGCAGTTGGAATTTAAGTACTTGAGTCACTTGACAGGAGAGACCATGTATTGGGAAAAAGTGGAGAAAATCATGGAGGTATTGGACCAAAACAACCCGCAAGAAGGCTTGGTGCCCATCTACGTCAACCCCGATACAGGTAAGTACCAGGGCCGTCTCATCAGACTCGGATCCAGAGGAGACTCATACTACGAGTACTTATTGAAGCAGTACTTGCAGACCAGCGAAAAGGAACCGCTTTACTACGATATGTACCAAGAGTCGTTAGATGGTGTAAGACGTCACATGGTGGGCCGCTCCAAGCCCAATGGATTAGTATTCGTGGGAGAATTGGAGAATGGGATTGCCAGCAAATTGTCCCCCAAGATGGACCACTTGGTATGCTTTTACGGTGGCTTGGTATCCTTGGGTGCAACGTCTGGATTAACTCTTGAAGAAGCCAAGAAGCAAACATGGTGGAACGACCAGAAAGAACAGGAGTTCCAGTTCGGAGCTGACTTGACCTACAGTTGCTACAAAATGTACCAGGATACCCCAACAGGCTTGGCACCGGAGATTGTTGTGTTCAACCAAGACGACACCAAGTCTCGTGACTTTTACATCAAGCCGTTGGATAAACACAACTTACAACGGCCCGAAACCGTAGAGTCGTTGTTCTACTTATACAGATTGACCGGGGACGAAAAGTACAGGCAATACGGCTACGAGATTTTCCAGAGCTTTGTCAAGCACAGCAAAGTCGTCAACGAAAACGGCGACGTCTCCTACACCTCGCTCGACGATATGACCCAAGTTCCGCCTAAAAAGAGAGACAACGTAGAGTCATTCTGGTGGGCCGAGACCTTGAAGTACTTGTACCTCTTGTTCGACGACAATAACAAAATCCCCATTGACCAGTACGTGTTCAATACCGAGGCCCACCCATTCCCTCGTTTTGAGATGGGAAAACTCTTCAAGACTGGCTGGAGAAGACCCAAGTCCGAGTCCCACAAATCCACTCCAGAAAACCCCGTAAACATCGACAAAAACAAAATCCCTGAAGCCGCTCCCGCCAACAAGCCCCTAGATCAAGAAATCCAGGAAGCGGCCCAGAAGAACCCCGACATCCTTGATAACTAACGTCTCTACTCACAATAGACACCTTTTTCGTGCCCCCACCACCGCATTTTTCTCTCATTTCTCACATTAAAAATCAAACAACTAGAAGTCCACCAAAAGGAGTACCATAAAATGTCGAGTGATGTATGTATCGTGGTCTGTTGTTAGCTTGTCTGTACCCCCTGGATTCACAGGGTTGTTTCCCGTTTGTCCTGCTGTTTTTCGTCAGGTTTTGGTGCCTCTAGAGCCCGCTTATGCACCGTTGTTTCACTCCCAGTAATATTACGTCACCTGGAAGAAATTAGTACATCGTTAGGTTCCATGTTCCAAAATAGTTTATTTGATGACTGTGACCAGTTGCATATGTTCCTGGGACAGTGTGTAAGGTCTCGGGATAGTCTGCAATGTTTCCACCGTACCTGGTCAGCGAACTCATTGGGATTTGGCAAGCGACTCATATAAACCTCTATACTAACTTTTATAGTCTAAGACAACCTCGTTTGACCTCGAGCCAAATCCGTTTGAACATTCTTTTGCTACGAACGACGGATCTACAGGCAACAGGTTTGCTCCTCCGGGCACCAGCAGTGCCAACTCCGGTGGTGACTCCGACAACCAGAACTCCAATGGCTCGTTCACCCAGTCGTCAACAAACAAACACAATTTGCACATCCCGGTGTCGAACCTTCCACCGCTGCAGAAGTTGCCGGGGATCACTCCATCATTCCTCACTCCAGGAGGACGCCGTTTGCCGCCATTGGGGCTTTCTCCGGGGAGTCATATCTCCATTCCTGCCACTCCCGGAGGAACCCTTTGGAACAGCTTATTGAACGCCACTAATCATACCTCAGATGCCAACGGAACAGACGCCGGGGCACAGGCTACGAACATGGCAACCGGTGGTGCCAACAGCTCACATCTTAATCCCAACCATGCCGCCAACTCCGCCAACTTTGCCCAGTTCGTCAATAATACCAGAAAATCGGGTCTCACCCCTAACGAGCTGAACCTACGCACTGGTTTGACGCCGGGAGTGGGTCCAAATGGATTCCCATGGGTGGCTGGTGGTTTGACGCCAAACGGTCTACTCAACAGTCCTATGACACCGGGGTTGTCGAGTCTTCTCGGTCTCACAGCTTCTCATTCACAAAACTCTATCGCCGGTTCCCATGGTGTTAGTCATTTGCACGGTCAGGGCCCGGGCCATATAAATGTACAACCTGGTCAGGCATCTCCTCAACAGGCCCAAGCCCAGCTACAAGCTGTCCAAGCTCAAATGCAGGCACAAGCTCAAGCTCAGGCCCACTCTCGGGCACAAGCTCAAGCAGAAGCTCAGGCACAAGCTCAGGCCCACTCTCGGGCACAAGCTCAGGCCCAGGCACAAGAAAATTCCCACAAAGGACCTCACGAACAGTCCTCAAAGACGAATGATAGTAATAAGGGCAAGAGGAAGCTCGACGAAGTGGACAACACTTCAGAGTCCCCAGAGACACCACCAAAGAAGAACAAGGCAAACCGTGGACGGAAACCAAGACCCAAAGAAGAACCTGAGTCACCCTCGTCGCCTGCTGATGATGAGAAAAAACCTGCTTCAGAGGAAGAGAAGAGGAAGCACTTCCTTGAGAGAAACCGTCTTGCTGCTTCCAAGTGTCGTCAAAGAAAAAAGCAAATGGTTGCAAAGATGGAGGATGAATTGAAGTTCTATTCCAATGGGTACCGAGAATTAAGTGGACAAATGTCAGCTATGAGAGACCACCTTCATAACATCCGGTCGATTTTCCTCAATCACAAGTCCTGTCCCATGTTGGTTTCCCAGCTAGGAGGCTACAATGAAATGAACCGGTTCTTAGAGCACATCAACTATATAACCTCGTTGACCGAAAAAAATCAGGATCATATAGGCACAATTCCCACCACCGTCCCTACCACCCTTCCTACAACTAACGAGAGTTACATAGTGCCACCTGCTCCCACCTCGACTATGGGACATTCCTTGCCCATCGCTGATAACAATTCGGGACAGACTTCTGTAGCCCCGGTGTCTAATGGATACGACACCATGCCAGGCTCTAACAACATATCTGCTCATCACAGCATGACCAATCTTCAATCAGCCTCTGCTGGCCCGGTTCCCGCTCCCACGTCCAATGGGTCTGCTGGCAGTGGTAACATCCACCAGCCTCAAGCGTCAGACATCCGTGTCATCAATAGCATGTCTGATTTGGCATCGCTCAACCACAATGGCAACCTCCCCATGAACAACAATGATAACAATAATAACAACGGTGTCGTGGATAAGAATTTCAATCTACGGACGGTGAATAGTATGGTGGACTTGCATCATGTTAATCACCAGAACAACCTTGTGAACCTCAACAACATGAGCTAGCAGGACCTTTAAACCCAAGGAACCCTTACATACGACTTTATAGACAATGTATACTAATTTGAATGTCCCAAATGGTTACCCTTGATGTGCTTCTTTTACGAAGAGCCCTATAGCGGATCAGCATCTTAAAGTCAAAAGAGCCTTTTAAAGATGATTCAAATTATAATTTTAAAACTGAGCTCGATAACATTCTGAGTGAGCAAGGTACCGTATGTGCCGCAACAAATACGTATCGATGGAGCGTTTGTAAGCATCCACTATGCATTTTCCGCCTACTTGAACCAATGCTTGCAAGCCCAGATGTTTGTATCACGTGACAATCACAGCCCTGAAATTTGTCTTGACGCGATTGTCTTCGGCACGACCGGCTTGATGCTGTCTAAACAAACAAACATTGTTCTACAATCTCCCAAGTAAATAGAGGCAGGTGCAAACATGGTGATCAGGGGCAAACAGCTAGACGACATGGAGCTCCCCAGAATACCGGGGAACCCATCCGGGAACGAAAATGGCGACATTTCGCCGGATCAGTTCACCAGAAAGAACTTGAAATCGATTCTTCATGCTATAACTGGGGAATTAAAGAAACGAGGCACCAAGACTCCTCATATCTTCTTACCGTTCCGGTCCAAGATCGACGACTACAAGCTCGAGAAGTTCTTGGCCATGGTGTTTCCACAAGGCGAGTTACTTCGGGATGAAGACGCCATCTCCGACATCTTGAAGACCTTCGATGAGTTTACGTTGATTTGCGGTATAAAGTATTTATGGAGTCGGTTGCCAAATAACGAGGTGATAGGCTGGGACGTATACTTGGAGTACAAGCGAAAGGAGAAGGAGCTTGGGTATCCGAAGGTGGCATTTTTGAGTATCATGCCCAAGTGTTTGTCGTCTCCGGCCCATGCTTCTATAGTGTACGACTTTTTGGACTTGCTCATCAGTGTTGCGTCCAATTCCCAGTATAATTACTTGAGTGGCCGTAAGATCGCTAAGATGTCGAGTTTGTGGGCATTCAACACTAATAGGAATGGACTGAGTCACTTGAAGTCGGCATTTTACGATGCAACCATTGTCAAAGAGAACAACTTTATTGATGGTTTGAATGGTTGGAAGGAATCCACCGATGCCATATTCCACTTGTTGTTGTCATTTTTAAGGGCCATGTTACCGGAAAACGAAATGGAAACATTGAAATTACCCAAAACTTTACAATCTCTATTAATCACCAACAATTATCCACCGGTAGACAACACAGACTCTATCAAATCCATTATTACCATCCCATGCGTGTCTGTCAAATCCACAAAGATCAGCTCATCCCCATACGAGTTGATCAGCAAAGTAAGACATGTGCTCTCATTTGAAAAGAAGGATAGCTTTGTATCCATAGAAAACTATACCATTTTAAAGAGCATTTTTGAGAAGAACAACACTAGTGAAATCGTCTCGTGTTTGACAGAGGAATCAAGGAGAGTGCTAGGCCGTCTCACCGAAGAACCCGTCAGCTCCAAGTTTGGATTGTATCCTGGTTGGTCGAAGTCCAAAACTCTTGACACAGATCCCAATATTCCCTTGTACTCAGAGATCACCATCAAGAACGTTACTATTCAGGACTACTACATCTGGACATGGTTATCTACTCTAGCATCTGACCAACCGGATCTGAAAAAGACTCTATTTGGAAGATCTCTCGTGGTGGAGGCTGGTTTGAGAGGATTTCAGAAATGGTTGATAATGACCGAGGAAGTAATGACTACTGAAGAGTATTTAGCAAAGTTCAAGAGTAGCAACAACCTAGCGACCCATGTCCCCGAAAGAGGCAGCCGTCGTGCGGTTTCGAATGAAAGCCATAAAGACATGCCTTTACCCCCTCCGCCACCACCTTCTAAAGACGAAGGCTCTGGTTTATTGCCAAACTACACCTTTGATGATAATGGAAGTCTTGGTATTGAAATCGATGGTGATGCTCTCGACTATCGCTCAGACGATGACATTGACCTCCATGACCAAACGAATGACTATACAAAGTATCTCAAGTCCCTAAATCTTAGTGATGACAACATTCCCCAACACGGGAATAAGGCCGTTGCTCTGGCAACCTCTTTGGAGACTAGGAGAAGGCCTCCACCACCTGAGCTCGATTCGGTTTTCCAAGATCACACGTCTCCGGCTCCAAACACCGGACATCAAACTAACGGCTCATCTCCTATACGAAATCCAGTACCCACCAATCAAGACTATATAGAACCCTACGCAGTTTACGAGACCCCCGATGATGTTGCTGCCAAAGAACTTGCGAGAAGGGCACAAGATCCTTATGCCGAATACATTATTCCTGGTATCGAGGTACCACAAACTTCAACCGAGAGCCCCCAACACAATCCTTCTATAAATGTATATGTTCCAGCACAGGCTCCACATGAAATGGCTGTTCCAGCTAATACAGGAGTTGAAACTAGTCTTCCTGATGACAATAAAGAGAATGAAGATGTGAAGAAAAAGAAGAAGAAAAAGAAGGACAAAGAAAAGGATAAGAAGCGGTCTAGCCAGCTCGCCTATCCTTTCCCTCCCGGTCCAATTCCCCCAGGAATGATGCCTCCTCCATTTATGGATGCGAGTGGTAAGATGGACGTGATGCCTCCTATGGGATTTTTTCCTCTACCTCCTGGAATGCAACCTAAGGAAAGCCTGCCCAAAAAATCTAAAGACAAAAAGAAGAAGAAAAAGAAGTCAGCCAGCTCTGAGTCTTCCCCAAAACAAGCAATGGTTCCTGAATTTGAAATCACGCAAGAAAATGGTAATCCATCGCCCTCTCTAGAGCCAACTCCTGTCTTGCCACTGCCTGATCCTCAAGTGACTTCTCAATCCTTACCTCAACCACCGAAATCATCATACCAGGCCATACAACTGCTCCATCCACCAATCCACCCTGAAAATGCTAAAAATGGAGCGTTTAATCGCCCTGCGCAGCAGTCAATACCCCAGGTACGACCACTTGGATCTTACAGGACTCCTTCTCCATCTGAGGACTTGAAAGGAACTGGAACCTCACCTAGACAGGTTTTCATGTCTAGTCCCCAAGCTTATCCAGTGACACTGAAATCTCCAAAGCCTCCACCTGACGCTAAAATTCCAACAATGCTTCAACCTGCCGGTTCGAAAGTCGTTGCTAACAGTCCCAATCCTAGTGCATCTGGGTTCTCACGGCATACTCCTGAATTGCAACGATCCCCTAGACCTTCAAATCCTGCTTTCATGCTGAAGTCTCCACGAATGGACAAGCCTCTGAACATGCAGAAGCCCCAACCTAGTGTTCCCCCTCAGACACAACACCCGTCTAATAACCAAGTGCCTTACCCACCAAGTCTGCAAAACTACTCTCTTCCTGGAACTCAAAAGCCTATGGTAACTAACAGTCCTCAGCCCGCTTCTCAATCACAACCCTCTCCCAGAGATCATTCTCAAATGCCTCAACCATCATCCCAAGCATCTAAAAGGCCAGGGGTGTCACCATCACTCGGCCAACACCTTGGCCAGCCTCCTCGCAGAGTTTCTGGGCCTCCTGGATCACATGGGCAGCCTCCGGCAGCAGCACCTGGAGTTCCTTCTCACTCGCAGCCACCACAAGGCTATCCTTCTCAGGGATACTATCCACCACCTGCCCAAGGATATCCTTATTACCCGCCTCCACCACAAGGATACTATCCACCTCCACCCCAAGGATATCCACCTGCTCCTCAAGGGTACCCACCTCAAGGATATCCACCACAAGGCTACCCTCCTCCCCAAGGCTATCCATACTATCCTCCACCACATGGAGCTTCAAATCCCGCCGATGATAAGAGATCCCGGAATACTGCGTCGGACATGGCCGTGATGGGTATGCCTTCGGCTAGTAGACACAATAAAAATCGTCAAAACAACAAAGCAGACTTGAGAAATGCTTTTGTCCAAGGAAGTTTTGGAATCTAGATATGACTGGAGCTTTGATAGTAGCAACAACTATAAGTACTTTTGTTGGTAGTTAGATAACCTTGTAAATAAACATTACGATTTTTAAGTTTTGCAACAATATAGACTGAAATATTGATTAAGTCAAAGATTTGTGGAATCTACAAATTGATTTACTTAAGATTTATTAAATTTTTTTCCTTCGGTCTTCAAGGTGTATTAAAGGACTCTAAAAATCACGCAAAAATACCTGAACATAGGCACATGTTACTAGCAGTGAATTAGGTATTCCTAGGCATATCAGCTAGTGGGCAATAGGTTTAACACCCAAAGTAGAAAGGCTCACTCGAAACTACATCAGAGAAACTAGAAAATTGTGGAAGTGCACATTGAGTTTGGTTAACTCCAGAATCGCCCATGAACCCTGGACAGCCTACGTGATGTGAAGTGCATCGAGATTTACAACTGCTACATACTTTAAGTGGGATTCGAAGCCTCAAGGCGCCGCTCGAAATATGCGCCCATAATATTTTCTGAATTTTGTTCTCGAAATCAAAGGTCGTGCACTAAATCGGTTGAAGTTTTACAGCCAAGAATGATAAACCTTTAAAATAATTTATGCATTGCTTTGTAGTCAGCTTCACAGAATCCCACGCTAAGCCAAAACAGTATACTATGCATTCGGCTTTCAATTCTATTTGCGTAGAAACAATAATTGTTAGCAGCATTTTAGAGACTTACGTTTGCTGTTAATTCTGAATAGGTTTTGTAGAGGACACCAAAATTTGCCCATGATTTTGAGGCTACATCCGCTGGTGCCACGAGATGAAATTTGGACCTTCACATCTCAGGTGAATAACGATAACATTATGTGGATGTCCAAAATTTAACCAATATTCAAATAATGATGGTGACTAAAAATAGGCAAGAATAGTAGTTGAAAATCGAAGATACATGATTGCTTCAAATAAATGATTCTGTGTGCCGGTATATTGTTTTCACAATAGACCAGCAAACTTTCGTACTTGAAAAAGTAGCACTTATTGCTTTTGGTGTTGGTTCGTAAACAATTTAAAAATTCACGTTCCATTTACGACAGTTCTGATGGGGTAATTGTTGGTTATGTCTACGGAAAAGAGGAGTTCGTAAACATTTACGTTAATAAAGAGTATTCTGTATATTTGCAAAGTTGTTAGTAAGTACTTCTTCTCTAGACTTCTCTAGAAAGAGGCCAGTGTGATTTGGGTTTCTGCTAAGCCCTTAATTAAACATCAACAGCCATTCAAATTCTGTGTAATGTTTGGGTGACCACAAATAAGGAAAGACTAACCTGATAATTGGTGTTCTCAAAATGGTTAGGAGTCTCACCATTGTCGATAAATAATAATGCGCAAGTACTATTACAGATGCTTATTGATCAGATATAGGACAAATCCTATAACAATGTAACTGATTATGGAAGAAATAAACTTTATGCATATCAAGAATTTTTCCAGGAAACTGAAGCCCCAACTTAGCCGGGCAATAAACAATAGCCGTAGTATCAGTAAATATTTTAACGCATTTCCCTTTATAGCTATTCAGTATCAGAAACCAGATAGGACGCTTCAATTGTCTCTGACCAAGGCGGAATTTAGCTTTGCGTATATCAAGAATTATCTACAGGACGTTGTGTTGCAAGATTATTTATTAGATGGAGAGTCTATTACTATAGGGACAATTCTTCTATCATCTGGAGATATATGTGTTTGTGTCCGGTCCTTGATGTTCACAACAAGTAGAGGAAAACATAAGTAAGTAAATCGAATATCATTAAAACACACCGTTGATTTACAGGAAGATGGGCAATTATAATTCCAGGGTTTTCCGAACCCAAAAAATAAAAGATCTACCTCAACTTAGCTTCTATGCGGAGAGGCAGAGAGCAAAAAGAATTCCACGACTAGTGAGGACAGGGCTCACACCGCATACAGACCACACTGTTAGAGTTTGTATTGACCCAAAAACTAGTGAATGAAGAGGGTCTAGGTGCTTTTGAAAACTATATAAAGTGTACCCAATGACCCTCCAATTTTCTGCTTTTCATTCTATTCAATTTGATTATGGGCTACTTCAATGTTGCATTAGTGCTTCTTTTCGCATTGATAGTTAGAGGTGTTGAAATCACTTCCAATAGGATAGACAGAGGAACCCTTTCCATATCCTTAGGAGACTATACTATAGACAGTGGAGTGTATTGGTCTATAATTGATAATACACTCACCTCGTTCACTGGTGGGTTCAACAATGAAGGATCTTTTTATATTACAACTGATAACAGTTTTATAGGTTTGACTGTGAGTATTGTTAACTTACTCAGCACAATATCCAACTCTGGAGATTGGGCTTTCAATGCCTCTAGAACATTGACTGCTCCTTCCTACACATTGAGCTCTC